>JAJEJO010000964.1:1596056-1655763 GCA_020662805.1 Glaucomys volans
AAAAAAAAAAAAATTAGATTTTCTATGTATCTTATTTACCAGGACTACTACAGAGCTACTCATGATTAGAGCTACCTTAGTCATGAAATATTGACTGAAAAATCAGAGAAAAGAAAAATATACAAGAATATTCTCCATGCATTTTAGCCTTAAATCCCCATTTTTCCATTTATTCCATTTCTCCCTGTGCATGTTATATTCCTGATTAAAATAACACTGACTTGTTCCAGAAAGAAAACACAGTTGTATGAGTGGGTAATTTTCCTTCTAAGACATAGGAAATTTGATGGGATATGTTACATTATTAGTTTATGTTAATATGCTTTCTCTATAGGGATAAATTTCTCAGAAAATTTAATATTCCCAGATGGTAGAGCCAAGTTTCAATAATTGACATGGATTAATTGGCATCTAAATTGAAAAAAAAAATTTAAAGATCCCCCATTTCTTTTGCTTTCAATATACTTCCCTGAAAAATGGAAAAATTCTTGTTGAAACAAAATTTTCTCTGTAATTATCAGAATTGATGCTTAAGGAAGGGAAAAACTATTAAATTGTCAGAGAATGGAGAATGGTGTTATTTTATATTACTATATTATTATTATTTGAATTACATTACCAGATGTGCATTGAGTAAACTTACAAGTTGACTGGACAAACATATTATGGTTTAAATTAAGTCAGAGAAATATGAAATAGGTGACTTTTTAACAGTGAGTTAGAATGGGACCTAAGGGTCCACTTTAGTGAAAGAGCATGAGTTCAGTAGAACTTGGTGGCTATATTGAAATGGCTTTGGGTTTTGAGTTTGACCTGCCCTTATCCCTTAGTAGTAAATACATACACAAGAGCAGGTTGCAGAGAAGAGAGCAGCCTCAGACAGATTGGACTTTCCCAATTTTTTACTTCTCTCTTTTGTTGAAAGCAGCCACATATTTTATTATTTCTTGCTAGTGAATTTGTTTTAACAAGTCAAGGAACAAATTTAAGGAGTATCAGAAGCACAGAAATCTTTAATAGCTGTTTAATTTATTCTAACTACAAAAATTTCAACCTGAGTCCTCTCTGATGAAAAACTTCTAGGAACATGTAGCAACCACGGGCACCCAATTGAGGGTCACCAGATCTTACCACCTCTGGTTCCAAGTTAGATTTAAACCTCCTTCCCAAACCATGCTTCTCTCTCCATTCACCATCATGTGTCCCTCCTTTTTTCTCTTTTTCCCTTCTCTCCTTACTTCCTCTTCTTTCTTTTCCCACATTTCCTGAACCCTCCCTTTCTCTCCTTCTGTATTCTTGCCATATTTCTTCCCTCCTTCATCCCTTCATTCATTCCAGTCTTCAATTCAAGAAAATGTCCTGAGAGTTTAATTTATAAATAGAATGCAATGAATGATTCATTAAAAATTTAAAATAGAAAATAGAATGTAAGGAGTGAGTCTTATTATATTTATTTGCAACAGAGAAAGCCCTCAAATATATAAGATGTTCAAAGAGCAGTGAAAATAATTAAACCAGATTGAGAAGACTCAATTCAATTGAGACAAAACACTGTTGTGCTAAATACGAGATAGGCAAATTTGGCTTAGTCTTTTCTCATTATTAATTAATCAGAAATGCAGCTATTATGTGCCATTTTATAACAATGAATTTATGAAGATGTGAAAGATCACTTTTGACTGTATATTATTATATATTTTCATAATTTGAGATATTTTAAACAATACTGTTCAGGCATGCCTTTATTCTTAATTTACAACATGAGGTATTGGTCTGGACATGAAGAAACTGTTATGAAGATTAAAATAATCATAGTTTCACAAAAGAGGCTTTTATAAAGAATTCCTAAAAGATTCTCCAGCCCAAACTCTTCATTTTAAGATAAATACAGACCTTGTAAGGAAAGAGCCTTGACACCAAAACGGATAATGATTGTATACTTGGTCTTTTCCTGTGAGAATTTGCAATCCCTAGATATATGCTTGTCATAAAAGTTTTTAGGAAAAAAAATTGGTTGGGAGGAGAAAAGATAGATAAGGTAGAACTCATAAGAGAAGTATGCTATAGATTATTGAGTTGCAGTATTATCTGTATGCATAAAAGCTCCTCTTTATTCAAAAGCGTAAACTATATTTTCCACCCTTCACTTTCTTGCTCATATTGTTCCAATTAGAGTTCACCATAAGAAGTGCTCCTGAGAGACATAGAAGTTTAAAATGAAGGAGCAGCCCTTATTCCCCCATAAGGGCTATGGACTGGCACATGGGCATTGATCAATGGGAAGTGCAGGGTTTGTTGTGGGTTGGAAGCATCTTCCTGAGAGCCACTATGGTTTTGCAGGCAGCTGAGACCTCTGGTTCCTGAACTTATAGATTTCTTGAGAATAGCCTTCTGATCTTTGCTCTTTCCTCCTCTTCCAATAGTTAGGTAAAGCTCCATTTCCTTTTATTAGACATCCTCCTCCTCTAAATAACTAGAATGGCTTCCTGACCAAACAATGAGTAATACAAAGGTCATCAGTAATGCACTACTGCAGTATTATAAATACAAATAAAATTGGAGCCAAATATCTCACATCCTTAAAATTATGCTTCTGCCCAGTGCAAAGGAAGGACTCTCCTTGTACAGACACAGTGTCCTTTATTTTGCTATGGCAAGGAATTGTCCTGAGATACACAGATGGGGGTTTTAATATATCCCTCAAATTTCATGTGTTGGATACTTAATCCCCAAAAGTATGTGTTAATGGAATTTGGGACTCTGAGATATGATCAGCATTAGATAAGGCCATCAGGATAATTTCTCTGAACTTAGAAGGTGCCAGAAGGAAAAAGGAAATAATATACACAGACATGCACATGTACACATCATACATACACACACACACACACACACACACACACACACTCACAAGTATCTATCAAGTCTACCTGGAAAGTAATATAATCAGGAAGCCTAAGTGTAACTCTCTATCAAAACAGACATAAGTATATGCTTATTACCTTCAGCCTAATTCTACATTATAGTCTTCCAATCTACACTGACCCCTAAAGCCAATGTGTTTGAAAGATATTGTCATTATCATTGCTATGTTTTTGCTTTGCATCATCTATCTTTCTCCTTTAAAAAAAAATAGACCTAAGAATGCCTTAAGAAAAGCATGTCTCTTTTTTTGCATTAATGCATCCAACTTACTCTCCTTTGTTCAATTTTCTTCTCATCACAAGATAACAGAGTCAAAACACCTCAGAAATAATGGAATCTGGTCCTCTCCATTTTAGGTATAGGAAATGAAGTTCAAAAACTGGAAAAAAATATTTTGCAAGAAACATCACTAGAAATGACAGGACTGAAAGTGGCACTAGGGTCTTCTGATTCTAACTTCACCACTTATGTATGTATGTATATATGTATGTATTTCTTTATGATATACCAAGTCTTTTCTAGGAATGGATGTGAATCCTGGCTAAGAAAGTATGCACACAGGGACAGAGCTTATAAGCATAACTGAGTTTCACAGTCTCAAAGCCACCATGAATTTCACAAAACACCAAGAACTGTCTTGGGGACAGTGGTTTACCCATCCCCACAAACTAACATTGAACTTCAAGGAAAGGTTATAAGTTCAATGTTCATTCAGATATCTTAGTGCCAAGTATAATGTGTTGCATGTAGAAAGCTATAAAATATTTTTTTGCATCTACTTGTAACTCTGGTTCTCTCTAATTACCCAGACTCTCCAAACCTTAGTTTCCTTATCCATAAAATGAAGTGTTAGATGGCATGATATCTGAGACCTTTGCCTACTCAAACACCATGTAACTCTCCATCTTGGAGGCAAAGCAGCACTTTTATCAGACTCATAGCAGAAAATGACATTTCTTGAAGCACAGTCAGCAGAACCTAGCAAGTCCTCTTTTCAGGATTCCTGGAAGGCCTGTCTGTTAGGTCTTAAAACAGTAGAGGCCTGCACTCTTGTCAAGGTTCTGCTGACAGCTAACTCTCATATTATTCATGAAAGAGTATTTTATAAGTTAGGAAAATAAAAATGGTAAAGAGAAAAAATGAAGCCAAAGGTTTCACATTATATATATATAACTTTAGTAGGAAAGGCACTACCTTTGGGATTGTCAGCAGCTAGATACAAAGTCATCTCTCTATACCTAATTTGTTTGGTCATGTGAAAGCTTATACATTAGAATTATAGGCTATGTTAACTCAATCTTCTTTTCCTAGTGTTATATTTCATTGTTTTCCTATGAAGACAGCCACATCAGAAGGAATCAGGTTTCTTTAGATGAGTCAAATAAAATGCCTATGGGGGAGAAGGTAGATTCATCATATAGTGTTTTGTTTTGTACATCAGAAAACTCAGCAGACAAAAACCTCTGGTTTGTGTAGGGTCATTTTGCATCACCTGAGTTGACAGCTAGAATTTTAAGGAGAAATGTATAGATGACCTTGGGCAAATCACGAATCCTTTCTGAGTTTTTATGAGACAGCAAACTCACTCATACTTAGCATGTGCTCTTCTCTCTAATAATCAATGTCCTGCTTACTGCCACTGAACTATATTAGGAGCAAACAACATTCTTACAATAGTGAAAAGCTCACACATGCCAAGAACTGAGTTCTCAGGGTAAACCACTGTGCTATGATTAGGAGCAAAAGATGCACTCAGAGATAGAAAGATAGAACGATGTGCTGAGATCTGCTTACCTGGAGAAAAGGCAACTAGAACCATAACTGGCATAAAGATAAGAAAAGTACCCACTTTAAAATTCACCTACAATATTTTCTATAACAATGTCATACCAAGGGCAAGAACTTCATAGAAATGGGATTTAGAAAGCTTTTCTCACCTAGAGAAGGGAATTCCTCACCACTCCAGCCTCCACCATCCTTTTGTCTCACAAAACAGAAAGAACACAGGAGTGAGCAAGGCATAGGGTTTCAAGGAATTAGGGAATGTTGGAGTCAGGGGAGGGACTGGTGGTAGGCAGAAATGCTTTCCCTTGCAGGAGAAGCAGAAACAATTATGAAGGCCAAGACCCCAAGTTACAAGTGGACAAAAAGCCTAAGAGATAACAAGAATCTCACAGTATGTTCTCACCATCCCATTCCCCACCACCATACCAAGCCTAGAGCTTAGTCAAAGTGTTGGAAAGAGCTGTAAGACAAAGAATCAGGATCACTATGTAAGAACATCCTTGTCTGAATCTATTTGGGATGTTGTAAAAGAAAACAACAGATTGTGTGATTTAAACAACAAAGATCAACTTCTTACAGTTCTGAAGGCCAAATAGTAGAAGATTGAGGCAACATAGACTAGGTATGGGACCAGGGTCTGCCTCCTGGTTTGTACACAGCCTCCTTCTCCTTGTGTCCTCCATGGAGAAAAAAGGTAAAGAGCTTTCTTGGGTTTCTATTATAAGGGGAAGACAGATTCATGAGGGCTGTATCCTCAGGACCTAATCACTTGCCCAAAGTTCCACCACTAAACACCATTACACTGGGGATTAGGCTGCTACATATGAATTCCAATGGCATAAATAGTCAAAAAGAAAATGCAATGAATAGAAAACAATTTCAAAGATGGCACATATTAATTCCATTATGTCATTAAATATTTTAAAATAGAATAACATAAACACACCAATTAAAAGGCAGATTGTGAGAAGGGATAAAGAAGACTCAACTGTACCTTGTCCATAAGTTCATTTTAAATATAAAAACTCAGAAAACTTTAAAGGTATGAAGAAAGATATAATATGAGAACATTAATCCACAGAAAACTGACAGACATATTAATTTCAGACAAAACAGAATTCAGAACAAGAGAGATTATCAGGAATAATGATAAAGAAGACAATTTTGCAAAAAGATCTAACAATCTTAAGTGAATATATATGTCCTTAACCCCAGCATGTCAAAATGCTTGAGACAAAAACTGGTTGAGCTGAAAAGAGAACCAAACTAACACAAGACACATTAAACCTAAGCTCAATGCAGACAGAAATTTTCCTATTTTATTCATTATCAGATTCTCATGTCTAGAAAAGTGCTTCACAAGTTGCAGATGCCTAACAAGCACTTCATTAGCAAATACTGTGAATGGTCCATTTGAATAATTATGAGCTACATCCAAGATCTGAGTGAGGAGATATTTCCTTGGAAAGAATAATATTAATCACTATTGCACTGAGAATAGAATGGGGATAACTCATTTCAAATACTATAGAAAGAAAGAACATTACAGTGCACAGAACTTTATTCTTTCCATCTATACTTTGAGATCAATTGGGCTAAAACGCTGCCCCTTTCTTCCATTGGCAGTCAGAATATAGTAGAACCTAAATAAGGAAGCTGACTGTGCGTTGCCTTCTATGGCAATTAATTTCAGTTAATTTCCAGTATGGCCAGCCATCCCTTGTCCTGACATATTCCATAGTCATTCCTAACAAAGGCATTTGTAATAATTTTATAGTTATTTAAAAGGATACAAATTATAGATCTCATCATCAGGATTTAAGTTTGCTAAGCTTCTGAATAAAAATTTTCCTTTCCTCCTTGCAATTTAGAAAAAGCATATTTTGCTCAAAAGGAAATTCTGAAAACTAGAGATAATAGAGACAAAGTTCTACATTCTTCAGAGACATCTGTCTAAGGAATAACACTGACATAGAGAGGATTAATTATCTCATTTTATATTTATCAATTATAACATCTTCAAGCTAACCAAGCTTTTTATTGAATTACTAAGTCTAATTCAATGTTATCTTCTCAAAAGAGTTCCAGTCCGAAAATAGATATGGTCATAATGATATGCTTGATGGAATTGGGAACAATTTTAAGTTTTAAAAGTATTCTAAATGCCAATTTCTTAGGAAGAAAAAAGCAGAATGTGTAATCTTATTAAACCATGAATTGCAATGTGAATTTGAAGACTCTCAGAATACTAATAGGTTAGTTAAATAAACCATCTCACTCCTTAAGTGAAAATAATGGTATTTATTGTGTCAAATATTTCTTTACATTATAAACATACGACCCTTTATTAGTCTAATAATTGCATAAGGCAATTTAAAAATTACTTATTATTTTCTAAAATACATATTTTCCTAGGCATCCATCTTTTTAAGATTCTTGAAAAACTACCCAGTGTGGAGCAGAGAACTAAAATAACCCTTTTTGAGTATACAATTTTAGAAAATAACATTAAAGAGTGTTGACTTGATATTTTAACAAATTAAAAACCAAGTCAAAGAGATAGCCAATGAATTGAATTGTTCCACCATGAACTGACAGATACTCATAGTTATTGCAGTAATATATAAAGCCACTGTTTGTTCCTTCAGCATTTGAAACAATATAATTCACCTTATGTCTCTCAAATATTGTGCATATTCACATAAAAAAATACATGTTTCTTAAGAGCCTAATCAACATACTTTACATAAAGAACTCTACAATAAGATTTCTGTCCCTGTTATATGCAGAATACCAGTTCACAAATATAAAATATGTAAAATACAAAATTAAAACATTAAAAAATGTTTCTTAAGATAAGCATAGATATAATGTGTATAATATATTAGCATATTCAGGAGAGTTAGTGATTCTTTCCTACTGTTCATAAAGTAAGAGGAAGAAGAATGAGAAAACAACAGTATTTGATACCTGTAAGTGAAAAGATAGACAAAGAGAACAGTAAAAAACGATTCTGAATTTTTGAGACTGGAAGATAATTTTAGTAATGATACTGCTACCTAAGTCATGGACTACAACAGAGAATCAGAAGTCTACCAAAGTAAAAGAAAAAAATGAGAAGCATTTATTCTTGAAAACTAATAGAACTTCAGTTAAGTGGAAGTCCATGGTCTTTTCTGCCCAGGCCTCCTCCTTTCCCCCTCCTTTCCCCATTCACACCCCTTCCACCCCCACTGAATCCACATGATGAGAATTGTGTGTTTACCGTTGAGCCTGTATGTGAAAACCAGACATTGTGCTGCTATTGAGAGCAGACTTAATTTGGACAGAAATTAGGTACTAAAGTCCATAATTGTGTCAATTAAAACTGATTAACTCAGTAGCAAACAAATGAGGAAACCTTAATCTCTGCTTGTCTGTTTCAGTATTTGACAGACCAGCCAAGAAATGTAAACAACTCAACTGCCCATCATTTGACGAAAGAATAAATAAAAGGTGGTACATACACACAACTGAATATTATTCAGACATAAAAGAAGGAAATCCTGTCATCTATGACAGCATGAATGGAACTGGAGGTCATTATGTTATTTAATATAAGCCAGGTACAGAAGGAGAAGGACCTGATGATCTTACTCATTTGTGGATTCTAAAAAAGTTGGTTTCAAACAAGTTGGAGTGGAATGGTGATTAAAGAGGTCAGGGAGAGTTGGGTGGAAGAATGGGGAAAGAATGATCCATGGGAACAAAGTTAGAGTTATGAGTAAGAAACTCTGGGTACTATTGCATAGTAAGGGGAATATAGAGAACAATTTTGTACCACATTTCCAAAGGTTAGAAGAAAGGACATCAAAAGTTCTCACTATAAAAATTTATGATGAATATTGGAGGAGATAAATATGTTTGACCTAATTTAACCATTACACAGTGTATACATGTTTCAGACATTACAAGTTATTCCACTAATGTGTATGACTAGAATATTTTGTGTAACAATCAAAAATTTAAAAATTATAGGAAATTAACATAGTCACAGGAATCTGTGGGACAATATCAAATATACCATACAAATACATATATAATCAAAGTACCAACATGATGAGAAAAAGTTCAAAATAAATATTTTAAAAAGTATACTGAAAATATGCCCAAATTTGATGACAAACATCAGTTTATACATCCAAGAAAAATCCTGAAATTAATGCACAAAAGCAGATTGGATTTAAAAATATCATAAACTGCCAAAAACTAAAGATGAAGAGAAAAACCTCAAAAACAGCAAAAGAACATGTACCATCATGTAAAACTGAAGAACAGTGCAAAAAGGACTGAATCCCTTTTTTTTTTTTTGGTACTGAGATTCGAACCCAGAGACACTTTAGCACTAAGTGTCTAAACCACATTCCCAGTACTTTTAAAAGTTTTAAATGATTTTTAGTGCATTATTTAAAATAACAGTGAAGTTTATCTTGATGTAGTTATACATGCATGGAATATAATTTGTTCCACTTCAGTCCGCACTAACTCCTCTTCCCCTTTCCTTACACCATTCCCATATTTCACTTCCTATATTCTACCTGTCTTCCAATTATTTAATTAAAAAAATATATATATATGCATATACAAACATATATACACATATATATATATTTCCATGCATATATATATTCTGGATTTTAATCCCTGTCAAAGGAGCTGCTGGCAATGATCTTCTCCCATTCTTTAGGCCCTCTCTTCATGCTCTTAATTACTTCCTTTCTTGTACAGAAGTTTTCTAATTTTATTCTGTCCCACTGTTTAACTCTTGCTTTTTATATTAAGCATTAGGGGTCTTGTTTGGAAAGTGAGTACCTGCACCCATATGTTGGAAGGTGATGCCTACACTTTCTTCTAGCACATGTAAAGCTTCTGGTTTGATTCCTAGGTCACTGATCGTCTTGTGCAGGGTGAAAGATAGGGATCTAATATTATTCTTATCTATGTTTTCCCAGCATCATTTCCCAGCATCATTTGTTAATAAGGTTATCTTTTCTCTAACATGTTTTTGACACCTTTGTCAAGTATCAGATAACTGCTTCTATGTGGGTATGTCTGTATGTCAATTATCCTATTTCATTGGTCTTTATGTATGTATTGATTCTAGTATCATGCTATTTTTATATTATAGTTCTGTAGTATAATTTGAGATCAATATTGCTATGACTGTCCCATCACTCTTCTTGCTCAGGATTGCATTGATCATTCTGGGTCTTTTATTCTTTACAATGAATTTTAGAACTGTTTTAGAATTGTTTTTATTTTTTTCTATTGTACAAAAAATGTCAATGATATTTTGTTGGGAATTGCATTTTTGTAATATAGCCATTTTGATAATATTAATTCTGCATCCCAAGAATATGGGAGGGCTTACCATTTTCTATGGTCTTCTAAAATTTCTTTCTTCAGTATTCTATGGTTTTCATTATAGAGGTTTTTCATTGCCTTGATTAGGTTTATTGCCAAATATTTTACTTTTTCTGAGGTTATTGTGAGCAGAATAGTCTTTCTGATTTCTCTCTCTGCTGATTGATCATTGGAATATTTTTAGAGAGTGATTTTCTATGTATGTTGATTTTATATCTTGCTTATTTGCTGAATGTGTTTATTAGCTCTAGAAGTCTTCTGCTACAGTTTTTTGGATCTTTTAAGTAGAAGATCATGCCATCAGCGAACTGAGATAATTTTACCTCTTCCTTTCCTGTTTGTATCCCTTTAATTTTCTCCTCTTGCCTGATTGCTCTGTTTTAGAGTTTCAGGGCCTACTACAAATAGGATTGGTGAGAGTGGGCATTCTTCTCTTGTTACTGTTTTTAGAGGAAAGGCTTTCTGTTTTTCTCCACTAACTATAATGTTGGCCTTGGGTTTGTCATATATAGCCTTTATAATGTGGAGTCAATTCCTTCTCTCTCTAGTTTCTGAAGTGTTATAAACATGAAGGAGCTAGACTTTGTCAATGGTTTCATAGAATAAATTTGGAAGTGTTGCCTCACTTTCTATCTCTTGTAATAATTGAGGAAGCTTGGAATTAATTCTTCTTTAAAGGTCTTGTGGAACTCAGTTGATTAATCCCCATGGTCCTTGGTTTCTCTTTGTTGGAAGACTTTAATTGCATCTTCAATCTTACTGCTTCAAATTGGTAAATTCAGGTTTTTTATATCATCATGATTCAATTTGGGGAGGTTGTATGTGTCTAGAAATTTTTCAATATCTTTTTGATTTTCCATTTTATTGGGGTATAAGTTTTCCAAATAGCTTCTAATGATCCTCTCAATTTCAGAAGGAGTCTGGTAGTATCTAATCTTTCACCACTAATTTTATTGATTTGGGTCTTCACTCTCTTTCTTTTGGTTTGTTTAAATAAGAGTTTGTTAACCTTGTTTATCTTTCCAAGGAGTCAACTCTTTGTTGTATTGATCCTTTGTGGGATTCTTATTATCAATTTCATTGATTTTTCACTCTAATCTTACTTATTTCTGTCTTATACTGATTAATTTGTTGTTCAGTTTTTAGGTCCTTGAGATGTAATATCAGAACATTCATCTGAGATCTTTAGGGATTTTTTTAAAATGTAGTCTCTGAATGTTATAAACTTTTATCTTAGAACTCTGTTCATGCTGACCCAGAGATGTTGACTTAATGTATTTTCTTCTCATTTGTTTTTAAGAATATTTTGGTTACCCCAAAATTTCTTTTATGACACATTCCTTATTCAAAAGTACATTGTTTTTTCTCAAGTTAATAAAAGGAGTTTTGTTTTTCTCTTGTTATTGCATTCCAGTATTATCTCATAGGATGAAGGAATTATTCTGTTTTTTTGTATTTGCTAAGATTTGATTTGTGTCTTAAACTATGGTCTGTTTGAGAGAAGGTTCCATATGTGCTGAGAAGAAAGTAAATTCAATTGTTGATTGATGAAATAGTCTATAAACATCTTTATGTAAATGTGATTAATAGATTTTACTTCTGAAGAATCTTCACTTACTTTATAGTCTGGATAAATTATTTTTTGGTGAAAGAGGTGTGTTGAGATCTTTCAGTATTATTGCATTGGGATCTATTTGATTTTTTATATTGAATAGGGTTTATTTTATATACACAGGTGCACCAATACTTGCTGCAAAAATATTTATAATCACCATGTCTTGTTGTTGCGTGATTCCCATAACCCATATGAAATGATTAATTCATACAGATAATTAAGTCACACTCTTCTGATTAATTTCGCTTTCAAGGCTACTATGTCAGATATGACAGTAGCTTCTACTTCTTGCTTTTGGTCTCCTTTTGTGTAGCATATCTTTTTCCATTCTATCATCTTAAACTGTCTTTTCCTATAATGTGAATCGCTTGTAAACCATGTTTGGTTGGATCTGTTTCAAATTCATCTCTCAATCTACATCTTTTGATTGGAGAGGTTAGACCATTTGAATTCAGTGTTATTATAACAATAAAATTTGTAATTCCAGAAAACATGATTTATATATAATGCATTTATATATAAAGAGACTTGAAACTCTTTTAAATGACTTCTTCTATTAGATTCATCCATACACTGGCTTGATATTTATTTTTAATTTCTTCTGCATGAAATATGTCAGTGTATGCTTTGTAGTGCAGACTTTGTAGTTAATTAATTCTTCTAGTTTCTGCTTAATATAGAGATTTTCATTTTATCTTTAATTCTGAAGACTATTTGCTGAATAAAGATAACAGGTTGGTGCCTGTTATCTTTCAGGGCTTGGTACATATTATTCGAAGCCCTTCTGGATTTTAGGGTATTGGTTAAAATTGTAATTGACTTACCTTTAAATGTGAGCTGCCATTTTTCTCTTGCAGCTTTTAAAATTCAATCCTTGTTCTGCATATTAGGCATTCTAATTATAATGCATCTTAGAAAGGATCTTTATTAATCTCACCTATTTTAGGCTTAAATTCCTCTTGTATTTGGACTTACACCTCATACCTAAAGTCTGGAAATTTTTACAATATTTTATTGAAAAAATTGTGCATTCTTTTTGTTTAGATTTTGGTTTCTTCTTGTATGCTAATAATTCTTATTTGGTCTCTTAATGTTATCCTAGATTTCTTGAAGATTTGGGTCATGGTGTCTAAACATCTCTTCTTTATTGTCAACTTTATTTTAAAGATAATGAAGTTTGTTTTAAGGCTTGAGAATCTGCCTTCATATGGGCTAATCCATTGGTGGTGTTTTTAACTGAATTTTTTATTGAACTTAATGAGTTATTTCCAGGATTTCTGCTTGATTCTTTTTCAGAATAAATTCTCTCTATTGAAATGATCTTTCACTACTTTTACTTTCTTTCTTAGTTTATTTCTTACATCTTCTTTCAGATTATTGAATATTTGAACTATGAATGTTCAGAATTTTTTATCTGACATTTCCTCTTCTGTGTCAGCAATGGAATCAGTTGTTGAAGTGTTGTGGACTGTTTGGGGTGGTTTGTAACCTTGCTTTATCATATTGTTTTTATGTCCACTGATTTATTGTGATGATTATTTCTTCTACTTTTATGCAAGGGACTATGTAGTGAACTTTTTTTTCCTAAGTGCCCCAGGCTCAGTGAATATTCAGGTCTTGATATTCCCACTCAATTTGTATCCTCTAGTATGCCCAGTATCAGCAGTACTTTGAAAGAAGGAACTAAACCCTATTAACTGCATTCACTTCAGAGCAAGGACACATAATAATAAACCTTGGTGGTAGGAGGGGGTCATATTGAAAAAGTTCTCCACAGTTCTTCTAATCCAAGTATAAAATTGTATTATTTTCGATTAGCTTGTACAATTGCTTATAGACTAGAAAGTAAAATTACTATAACATTATATAGGGGTTTAAAATGACAGAAGAGAAAAAAATGAACAAAGGGAGAAAAAGAAAAGACAAGACAGAAAATGATGCAAACTAAGATAAAGAGAAGAAAAACATGTAGTAGTGTGTGAGGCAGAAAAGATCATGTAAGGGGGAAAATCAAACCTGAGAGGATCAAGTGTTAAACCTGCAGTAGGAAAGCAAAGATAGAATTATTTCAATTAATGCTTTAAAACACTAGAATAAATAAACTTAGTTTGAAGGCTGTAATATTGAAAAATAACAAAACATTTATGTATTCAATACAAAAATAATATCTATAAGATCAAAATTGACATTAGAACTGTTTATAACATTCCCTATTGTGGAGATTTCTTATTTAGTCTTAGTGGTTTGGACTTTTTCAGGACTTGGGTTGTTGAAGATGCCTACCAGTCCTCAGCTCTGCCTCTAAGTTTTCACTAATGTTGAACTAGTGATCATACCACTTCACCTCTGATACAATTCAATCTTTGGTGTTCTCATGTGCCTACCAGCTCTCAGGCGGGACAATACCATCATCAGTTGTCTGTCATTTACCAAACGTGTTACTCCCTTTCAAGAGGTGCAGTCCTGTGTGGCCTCCTGAAAAAAAGTTCTGTGTATTCAGCACTGTCGAATCCAATTTGGTATCCCCTATGTGTATCTTGGAGTGTGCAGGTCTGGTTGATGTGACACTGGGTGACCTCAGTGGGTAGTGGTGGTGAAGGGCTACTATCTGCTCAGGAGTGCACAGGTTATAGATCAGTAGGTTGTATCTGGCACACTGGGTGATGGTTGGTGTTTGTGGGATTCTCCTTCGTAAGACCCTTTGTGGGATGCACTGCCATTGTGCAGGTGCTGAAATTCTCTGCTGATTGCTTGGGTTTGCCCTCAGAAAATGTTTTCTGTGGGTCCATATGTCTGATGAAAATTCAGTTTAATGGCAATTCTGGCACTCATAGTTATTAACTCCTCTAGAGGTGCTGGGGTGCAAGAGCTCCTTATCTGGTTGCTATCATTTACTCACTACCCAGGGTAGATTTGTCAACTGAGAAACCCATTTCTATATGCCTGGAGGGTGCTTCATATGTTGACTATTCCTTTTGGGTTTGAGGGAATAGGGCGCAAGGTTTATGGCTGTCACTGCCTCCTGTGCAATGCTAAGCACCCACTCCCTTCCTAAGCGGCATCTTTTTGGTGATATAGAGCTTGGTGGTCTGTGAATGCAGGATTTCTGAGGGCAGTCTGTGGCACAGAAACCTCTATGCTGGCTGACATATGTCACCTGAATACCATCCCTGAGACTGCAGTCGACTGTCACTTGGTCCACCTTCATCTGAGCTTCTGTGGATGGCAATTGTGATTCACCGAGTGCCCAGTTCCCTCACTCTCCTCCACTGGGCTTTCTCTGTAGCAGTACTAAGTGGATGGTGCCTGTCTGGCAACTTCCTATCCTATGAGAGTAGACTTTCTGTGGATGGTCTGAGGCACGGATGCCTCCAGCCTGGCTGCAGTAGATCACTCACTGGAGTTTACCTATTACCATGATGGGGATAGGGTATTTTGTCTTTGCCTGAGTTTCTGCAGAGGCTGTGGAGAGTGCTGGGTTGAAGGCAGCACTCCCCAGAAGTAAATTGCTCTTGGGTAAGCTCCACTCCTCTCCCCTTGTCCATGGTGAGAAAAAGGGGATTTTGGTAAGCTTCAGCTAGCAGTGATCTCTCTACAAGAGAGATCAATCCCTTCTAGATTGATTATGGAGACAATTCATTTCGGAAGCATTCCCTATGATTTGTTACTATCTATAAGTGGTTTTAAAAAAAACTGTATCAATTTAATTTCTTCCGGGTGGCTGGCTAGTTGTGGATGCCACAAAATAATTGCCTGTCTGCTGTGGCCCACGCAGAGGATGAACAGTTAACCGAACACAGGCTGTGAGCTCACTTGAGAGAATGAAAATCAAAACAAATATTAAGAAGTACAGACAAAAGACAAGAATATGGAGCAGCAGTAGGATCCAATGGGTGATCCAAGCTTTGATGGAGACTGGATCTAACAAAAGAATGAATGCTCACAGGCATTTATTATATAGGGATGAACATTAAAGTTTTCCATATGAAAAATTTCTTGGGGTAAACAGGATGAAGTTGAGAAAAACAACTTGGTGGGGGCTTACCAGTATACACCTATCTCTTCTCCCTCCCTCCAGGCAACTGGGATTTGAAATCAAGGCTTTTGAATTAGTGAATTCCATGACAAGCAGGAATCTTCCCATCACCAGAAACCATCTCGCAAGTGGGTGTTCCCCTGGTACTCTCCTACCACAGGGTTCCCAAAAGCAGTGTCTCACTGTTAAGGGTTTACACAGTTCAAAGCGATGCTTTATATGCTGCTCACAGCAGTTGCCCTGCCTGGCACAGATTTCAGTTCACACTTTGGGCTAATATGTGTGATCTTCTTCACTGTTTTTGCTGCTCTTGTCCTGTTTAATCTTGATCTGATTTTCTTTCAAATTCCTGTTAAGGAAATAGCTTATGGACTTTTTTCCACTCCCTCTTTTTTGCTTTGTTACCCCTCCCCACTGACTTTACCCTGGTTAGGTTTTAGGGGTCAACAAATTTCATCTTATTTTCTGCTCTGTTAACCAAATTCCAAGTCCCTCCAAGTATCGAGCTAATATTGAGTTTCAGTGTTACTCTCTCACACATCTCTCTGGTCAGCTTTCTTTCAAGTCTGGCTTGGGGGGAAGCCAAAGTTGCTATCTAGATCAATTCTACCTTCTCTTAAGTCCTTCATTTTATTTTGACGGGTTCTCACTAAATTGCTGAAGCCGATCTCACACTTGAAATCCTGAGTAGGCCTCCAGAGTAGCTGGGATTTAGGAAAGTGCCACAGCACCCAGCTTAATGACTGCATTCTAACAAAGACAATAGGAGACAGAGACAGAAGAATGACATTCAAAATGCTTGGCAATAAGTTTAAACTAAGAATTCTATATCCACCAATGTTGTCATTCAAAATGACAGGTGAAATTACATATCCCTAGGTGAGAGAAAATCAGAAGAATTTGTAATTAGCAAACCTGACCTATAAGAAACACTAAAGAATATCTTCAAGCTAAAAGAAAATGATAACAGAGGGTGAGCAGAATCAATAGGAGAAAATGGAGTT
The DNA here is from genome assembly GCA_020662805.1 of Glaucomys volans. Lineage (NCBI taxonomy): Eukaryota > Metazoa > Chordata > Mammalia > Rodentia > Sciuridae > Glaucomys > Glaucomys volans. The sequence continues at coordinate 1,612,825 of JAJEJO010000964.1, forward strand.
ATCTCATACTAGACAAAGGAACCAAGAACATATAATGGAGAAAAGATAACCTGTTCAACAAATGGTGCTGGGAAATCTGGAAATCCATATGTAGTAAATGAAATTAAACCTCTATCTCTCACCCTGCACAAAACTCAACTCAAAATGGATCAAGGACCTAGGAATTAGACCAGAGACCCTGCACAAAATAGAAGAAAAAGTAGGCCTGAATCTTCATCATGTTGACTTAGGATCAGACTTCCTTAACAAGACTCCCAAAGCACAAGAAATCAAAGCAAGAATCAATAAATGGGATGGATTCAAACTAAAAATCTTTTTCTCATCCAAGGATTCAATTAAGAATCTGAAAAGACAGCCTACAGAGTGGGAGAAAGTCTTTTCCACATGCACTTCAGATAGAGCACTAATCTCCAAAATTTATGAGGAACTTACAAAACTTTATTCCAAGAATACAAAGAACCCAATCAATAAATGGGCCAAGGAACTGGACAGACACTTTTCAGAAGAAGATATGCTGGCAGATTAATAAATACATGGAAAAGTGTTCAACATCTCTAATCATTAAAGAAATGCAAATTAAAACAATTCTAAGATTCCATCTTACTCCAATTAGAATGGCTATTATCAAGAACATAAACAATAATAGAGTTGGTGTGGATGTGGGGAAAAAGGCACAGTTTTACATTGCTGGTGGAGTTGCAAATTGATGCATCCATTCTGGAAATCAGTGTGGAGAATGCTCAGAAAACTTGGAATGGACCCACCTTTTGATCCAGTTATCCCACTCCTAGGTTTATACCCAAAGGACTTAAAATTAGCATACTACACTAATGCAGTAACATCAATGTTTATAGCAGCTCAATTCACAATAGTCAGATTGTGGAACCAACCTAGATGCCTTTCAACAGATGAATGGATAAACAAACTGTGGTGTATATACACAAAGGAATAATATTCAGCCATAAAGAAGAATAATATTATGGCATTTGCAGATAAATGGATGGAATTGGAGAATAAAATGCTAAGTGAAATAAGTCAATCCCAAAAAACCAAAGGCCAAATGTTTCCCTGCTAAGTGAATGATGATATATAATGGGAGTGGGGGGTGAGCAAAGAATGGAGGAACTTTAGATTAAGTAGAGGGAAATGAGAGGGAGACAGGTATGAAAAATGGTGGAATGAGACAGACATCATTACCCTATGTACATGCATGATTATAAGAATGGTATGAATCTATATTGTGCACAATCATAGAAACAAAAAGTTATACCCCATTTGTGCACAATGAATCAAAATGCAGTTTGTAAAAATTTTTAAAAATTAAGAAAAATAAGAAACAAATAAAAAAAAACCCAAAAAACAAAACAAAAGAAATGAATTGAATGAAAATAAAAACATCATTCAAAATGTGGACAACACAGCTAAAGCTTTAAGGAATGCTTAGAAGGAATTATAGATTAAATCTGTATTAGAAAAAAATAAAATTTTAAATCAAAACTCTAAACTTTAACTTTACCAAAGAGAAAAATTAAGAGCAAATCAAGTTCAAATTAGATAGAAGGAAAGTAATAATAATAACCAGAATTTTCAAAAATTACCCAAAACAATGAAAAAGCCTACTGAAACAAAAAATGGATTACTTGAAAAGAAAAAGAAAATTGGCAATATTTAGCTAACTTGACCTAGAAAAAATATAGAATATAAGCATAAATAGTTATTAAATCAGAACAATAGGTAATCACCACTATAGACTCAAGAAAGGAAGTTGTAATTGAATCTTAAGGAAAAAACTTACATCAATGTTTTAGGCAATTGTAATGAAATTTTCAAATTCCTACATATATACAAATTATCAAAACTTAGCAGTAAGAAATGTATATCTGAATAACAAACCTATATCAAATAAATATATTTAGTAAGTATTTTCAGAAATTTTCTACAAATAAAAGCCCAAATCCTGATGGTTTCTGAACATATTCTTTACAACAATTAAAGAAAAATAGCAACTCTACTTATATGATTTTATAACTGAAAAGAAAAAAAAGTCCCTATCACTTCAATAGCCAGTATTACCCAGACATGAAAACTAGACAAAAAATATCACAAAGAGAAAAATAAAAAAAATTCTATAATATGACCAAATGGAGTTTATGTTAGGATCATAAGATTGTTATTTCAGAAAAACAACTAGTGTGTATCATATTTTTTAAATAATGGAAGGAAATTGTATATTTGTAAAAAATTAAAAAGGCTTAAGATGTGGCTTCATGGTTACACACCCCTGGGTTCAATCCCTGGTATAAAAAAAATATATTGTCATCAATTAAAAATTCAAACATACAAAATTTAACTCATACTGGATCTTAAATTGGAATGTAAAATATGAAACTATTAATCTTCTAGAAGAAAAATAGATGAATATTTTATTATCTACAATTAGATGAAGAGTTTTTGAACATTATACCTAAAACAAAATATGTCAAAAAAACATCAATAGATTGAACTCATCCAAAATTAAAATATATGCAGGACCAACCCACCTCCCAAAAAATTAGTGTAAATTAAAGGAATAAAAAGTCACATACTGACAGAAAATACTTGTGAATCATATAATAAACAAAAGAATTTTTGATTATATGAAGAAATCTGTAAACTTAACAGTAAGAAATACAAAATTCAACAAGAAAATGGTCAAAGCACTTAAATGTTTTGCTAAAGGAGATAGCAAACAAACACATGAAAACATCCACATTATTACATACTAGAGAAATGCAAATAAAAATCTGAATGAGATGCTACTGCATTTATGTTAGAATCTCTGTAATAACAATTCTTCCAAAGAACTGATGAGGATCTGGAGCAACTGAATCTCGTAAACTGCCAATGGAAATGAAAATTTTAACAACCACTCTGGAAAACCATCTGGTTGTTTCCTATCAAGTCAATTACACACTTACTACATAGCCCAACAACCCACCCTTGTGGTTATTTACCCTAGAGCAGAGGTTGGCAAACTTCTTCAGTAAAGTGCCAGATCACAAATATATTCAGTTTAATAAGCCAAAGACCATCTCTTTCACATATTATTTCTTATTTTATTTTTAGCCGTTTAAAATAATTTTTAAAAACACTTCACACTCAAGGGAGCATGTCTGCATTTAATGTGGATAAATATCTAGAAACGGAATTGGTAAATCAAATGGTTAATGCATGTTGAATTAATAAAATGTCAGATTGATTCTAAATAGTCATTTTTTTTTTACATCCCCATCAGTAAATAATGTACCTAATTTATGAGGGTTCTAGTTTCTCCTAGACCTCTTCAACATTTGGTCATTTTTCTTGATTACAGATTTTCTAGTCAGTGTGTATTTTACAAAAACAGAGATCAACTTGATGGTTTTATGAAAACAAACTGTAGGGAGATTTGTCCCATAGATCACAGTTTTCCAACTAGACCCTTACAGAAATGAAAATTTGCATTTACATAAAAATCTGTATGCAAATACAAATACCAGCTTTATTTGTAATAGCCTAAAACTAAAGACAACTCAAATGCTCAATTATGTGTTAAGGGATTAAAAAAAAACTGTACTATATTCATACAATGGATTCAGCAATAAAAGAAAATCATAGAATTAATGAAATGCACAATAACCTGGTTGGAACAAAAGAGCATTACACCGAGTGAAAAAGGCCAGTTTCAAGTTATGGCATGATTCCATCAATATAACATTCATGAAATGGCAAAATTACTAATGTGTTTGGGTTGTGTGGAGATATAAGCAGCAGTATGAAGGAGTTGGGTTTGGGGTTTTTTTTTTTTAAGTAATGGAATAAATCATATTCTGGTTTTGGTGATTCTTACATGAATCTCCACTCACGATAAATTCTATGCAATGATATTCCCAAGAAAAGCATGCATATAAACTTACTGGGACCCAAAATAACATCTGCAGGTTACAGTATTTCAACAATGTCAGTTTCTTGACTTGATAATCGGTGTGTGGTTTTGTATGTGTTATATTTGAGGAAGATAAGGGTCATATCCAGGGCCATGCTATTTTTGCAATTTCCATCTGATAATAAAATTAAAATTCCATTTGAAATAAAATTTCAAAATGAAACACATTTAAAGTGAAGAATAATGAGCTTATATTATTCAGTCACTTAAATATCTCTAATTTTAAAAAGAAGAATTTCTAAATATTAGAAGGGATTAGAAGAAACTAGAACCCTCAGAATGTACATATATCACTGATAAAAAGTGTAAAATGGGACAATCACTTTGGAATAAATCAGGTATTTTCTTTAATAAACATACATTAACCATGTGACCTAACATCCCCTTCTAAATATTTATCCTTCCTCCAAAATGAAAACATATGTTCACAAAAAATATACATAAAATATTGATGCATATATAGAAGACAAATATAAGACAGAAAGTAGTAGAACTATGTTTTGGTTTGGATCTGGATTGTCCCTCAAAAGTTCATATGTTTAAAGCTTTGTCCCAAGGAAATCAGTGTTCAGAGGTGGGACCTTTGGGGAGTGATTGGCACATTGGGGGTTCTGATCTTGTCAATAAATTAATCCATTGAGGGATTCAAAATGTGAATGATATTTTGGGAGGTGGTAGAACGTACAGGAGGTAGGACCTAGTAGAAAGAGCAGGTCTTTGGGGGCAAGCCCTTGGAGTATTATCTTGCCCCTGCTTTCCTCTTCTTTTCATTCTCCTTGTCTCCCCTCCACCCCTTGGCTTCCTGGTTGCCATGAGCTAAGGAGCATTCCTCTACCATGCCCTTCCACCACGAGGTTCTGCTTTACTCAGACCCAAAGCAAAGGACTGAGCTAGCTGATCATGGACTGAAACCATGAGCCAAAATGTATCTTTCCTCCTTTAAGGTATTTCTCTTGGATATTTATCAGAGCAATATAAAGCTCACTAACAGAGGTTGGTTATTGATACACAGCCCAGTTTTCCAAGGAGTACCCATCGTATTACCTTTTATTCAGCTTCTTATTTTTGTCTTAGTAGTAATCTCTATTTCTGCTTTAGTCAGGATTCTTGGCTGGTAGTGATAGAAATCCAACTTCAATTAAATTAGGACTCAAATAACAAAAACAAATATATTTTAAGAGTTAATCAGGTTCCTGATATTTACCTCTCTGGCATTAATTACTGAGCAAAACATTTTCAGCAACCTCAAGTAAATTCAATGGAAATATGGTACAAAATGTAGAATTCTTAGTGGTTTTATCCTTATGTCGCAAATAAGAAAACTAATGCTAGAGATGAACTTTAAATAGTTTGCCAAAACCACTTGCTGCATTTCCAAGGCCACTGAGATAGAAATCATGGCCAGGATAAGCTCTAAGATATGCCCACCTCCAACAACTTTGTTCTTCTCACCAGAACCACGCAAATCCTAGAAGTCGCCAAGTAGAACCAAAACCTTTTCCTTCTCTTTCATGTGGATCTGACCTACCTATACCAGACATGAAAAAAATAAATTTAATCAACATTGTTCATGATTTTTGCTGCCTATTTGGATATTATATATCTACCTTTAGAAGAACTAGGGACAGTCAAAGAGCATTTCTACTGATTGGGAGTCAATGTAAATCATGACAGAATAAAATATCAGAATTTAAATTTACAAAAAGTAAGCGGTCTAATTTGCAATTTCTTCATCTAAGATATTATGATGCATCAGTACACCCATAATTGGTTTGACATTGAATTTCATAACACAAAGCATCTGGGCTCACTCCCATGGTGACCAATGAGAGCAATTTCCAAAGCTGGGACAAATTATCCTCTCTAAGAACAACAACAGCTGTCTCCGTGATCTATAAATGTGTCTTCCCCTTTAGCCTGGGAGAATATTCATGTCTCAGAAAAGTAGAGACAAGGACATTGTGGGAGTATGGCCCTAGTGGAAAACCAACTGTTCTCCATTTATCTTTTTGGTGGCCAATGAGCCTTTTTCACCATACAGCTGTTCCTCCCCATCCTCCTGATTAGACACACCTGCCTGCTGTACACATGCCTGACCATTTGATACATTCATCAGAATGTGAAAAGTTCCCTATTCACATTATTCTTCTGTAACCTCAAGAATAAATCATTTTCAGACATTATTTGAAACAAAAAAATTCATAACTGAATTGTGATCAAGAAGAAAAATCCCTAGACCCGGACCTCCTACTGATTCAATATGTAACTCAATACTTAGCTTAAATTTTTTAAATTAATCTTAAAATGATAGGATTATCAGATGATCTTACTAGTCTATATCCTGACTTCATTTTTTTGTTCCTCTTAATTTTATACAGACAAGGAGCAACTGTAATAAGATGCAGTTACTAGAAACATCCCTATTTTATTTAAGAAAAAAATATAAAAGCAAACTTTCCATGTAAATATCTCTGAAATATGACTCTGGTTCATATTTCTTGAGAAAAATTCAGAACATTTCTTAAAATCGCCTATGAAAGCTATTCCAATATGTTCTATAACCCCAGAAATAGTCCATAACAAATTTTCCTAAAATATTGAACTTTTTAAACCATTGCACTTTCCACATATTTTTGTTAAATTTAACAAAGCACTGAATATTAATTAACCCACTGTTATCTTTCCAGTATTGAGATGGTTATTTTGATGAATAAGGAACAATTATTAATCACTTTGTACCCTCTTCCTGAACTTACCTGTGAAAAATTCAATTTGTGATAACAACACTGAACATTCTGCTCCTTGCCCACAAGCCCCTCAATAACTCTAGTCACATAAAATGGATACACATGATTACAATTACTGTCTTTCCTCACCTGTGTCCAAAAGATAAGACAAAGAATTGAAGATATATTCCAAAGTTAGATTGTAATCAAAATACTATAGAAAGTTGTAGCTAGACATTTGACCTTCTAGCAATAATCTTTGTCATAAGCTTACGGAAGTAAATTCATATACATCAAAATTCTCACTAAAATTGGTATCATTTTGTGTATGATTTAATAAATTTTGACAAATGGGTACAGTAACTCCCACCACAGTGAAGCACATTTCCATCACCCCCAAAAGTTTTCTTTTGACCCTTTATTCTCAGTTCTTTAACTTGATCACCTAACCCCAGAAATCAGAATCTCCTTTCTCTCTAGTTTAATTGCCTGTGAAGGCAGTTGCTATGGTTTATACATGAAGTGTTCCCAACAACTCATGTGTGAGACAATTCCAGAAAGATTAGAGGTGAAATGATTGGGTTGTGAAATTATTCATCTAATCAGTGATTCAATTCCTTGATATGGATTAACTGGGTGGTAACTTGGCAGGTGGGGTATGGCGGAGGAGGTGGGTCATTGTGGGCTTGCCATTTGGGCATGTATTTTGTCTGCAGTGTGATGTCCTGAAATGCTTTTCTCTGCCATACCCTTCCGCCATGATGTTCTGCCTTGCCTTGAGCCAGAAGGAATGCAGTCCAACTGTGTATGGACAGACCTCTGAAACCATGCACACCAAATGAACTTTTTCTCCTTAAAATTGTTCTTGTCAGGTCTTTAGGTCACAGTGATGAAGAACTGATTAAAGCAAGAGAATGCCAAGAGAATGCCATGAGAACGCCAAGAGACACCATAGAGAACGCCATGAGGGACGCCATTAACAGCAGCTGTGTAACATATATTAGGCGCTAGAATAAAGTGTGTTAAAAGCAACAACCTTGTGTCGCGTCTTACCGCGGGTGGAAAGACATTGATAAATGGTGCCGAAAACCCGGGATCCAAAAACGAAACTAAAATAGTCGGTAAGTAATCCATGGAAGTACTGTCTTTATTTTTGTCTTTTATCTAAAGGAAAGTTTGCCAAGGAGCAACTAAGGTTCGAGGTAAAGCGACGATCCAAGGTTCACGGTAAAGTGACTTAAAAAGGTTCACGGTAAAGTGACTTAAACAAGGTCCACGGTTGAGTGGCTTAAACAAAGTCCACGGTAGAGTGGCTCAATCAGGTCCGCAGAGAAGCGACTTAAACAGTAAAAATGGGCTCCGAGGTCTCCAGGCTCCTTATGGAGAGCCCTTTAAGGGCATTACTGAAAGCCAATGGGACTCCTTTAAAATCTCAAACAGCAAGGACATTCTTAAAGACGATAGAACATCAAGCCCCCTGGTTTTTAGATGAGGGCCTATTAAATGTTCCACAATGGGAGCATTTAGGAGAAGATTTAGGAAAAGCTAATGCTCAACAGCCACTGCCGACAGGCATGATGGCTATATGGGCCCTTGTTAAGGGCTGTTTGACTGCTAAAAAGGACAAGTTTAAGGACCCTATAGAAGAGGGAAATACTATTTTAGAGGAAGTGAAAGAAGAACAATCTTTGCGATCTGTCCAGTCCTCAGAAACAGGAAGTGAAGATGAGGAAGAACTTACTGAGGAGGAATTAGAGGCAAAGTTTAAGGACTTAAAATTAGAGAACTTACGTCCTCCACCCACAGCGCCACCTCTTCCCTATGCTAGCTATTGCTCAGGGGCATGTTCATATAATCCATCAGGTGCTTGGGCAGATCTATCTAATACCTGTTTCCCAGTGTTTGAGGATGCTCAAAACCAGAGGTATCATCAAGTTTTAGATTTTAAATTAGTAAAACAGTTAAAGGAAGCATTAGTACTTATGGACCTCAAGCTGCCTTTACAGTATCATTGTTGGAGTCAGTGGCAGGGCTCAATTTGGTCCCCGGAGATTGGGTAAATCTAACTAGAGCCACCCTTTCTGGAGGACAGTATCTAATGTGGAAAACAGCTTGGCAAGAATATTGCATAGATACAGCAAAACGTAATGTTGCCGCAGGCAATCCCAACTGGAATGTGGATATGTTAATGGGTCAAGGGAACTATGTAGCAATCCAGGCCCAGATAACGTATCCTCCAGCGGTATATGTGCAAATAGCAGCCGCTGCAACAAAAGCTTGGAAAACACTGCAAGGATCTGGAGATTTACAGGGTCAATTATCCAAAGTTATTCAGGGATCAAATGAGCCTTATACTGATTTTGTGGACCGCCTAATTCAAACTGCTTCTCGCATCTTTGGGGATGCAGAACAAGCTATGCCCTTGGTTAAACAATTAGCATATGAACAAGCTAATAAATGGTGCAAGGAAGCTATTAGACCTTGGAAAAACAAGGATCTCTCAGCCTACTTAAAGGTCTGTAGAGACATAAATGACTCTGTAATACAAGGGCAAGTACTTGCAGCAGCCATAACTCAAGGTTTAGGTAATGCTCAACCAATCTACAGTCAAAGGCCTGCTCCAGGAGCCTGTTTCCATTGTAAACAATTAGGTCACATAAAGGCAAATTGTCCAAATAGAATTAATTCTACCCAACATGAACTGCCAGATGGGCATCCAAAACCCAGACTGTGCCCTCGCTGTAAAAAGGGAAATCACTGGTCCAGCGTTTGTCAATCTGTACGTGATAAGGAAGGTAACTTTCTAGGTCCTAACCCTAAGTTGTCAAAAAATGGGAAATCGGGCCCACCCCGGGGCCCGCAACAAATGTACAGGGTAATCCAACAAGTTCCAAGGAATTGGTATCCCCTAACTGACCGCGGAGAGCAACAACAGGAAGCGCAGGACTGGACATCCACGCCACCTCCAGACTGGTCCTAACTCCTGAAATGGGAGTACAAGCCACAGATTCAGATTGGCAAGGCCCCATTCCCCCAGACTCAATGGGTTTATTAATTGATAGAAGCTCTACTACATTAAAAGGTCTTATTGTACACCCTGGGGTTATAGATCCTGATTTTAAAGGTGTAGTTAAAATATTAGTTTCCTCTCCTAAAGGAATTACAGTAATATCTCCAGGAGATTGAATCGCTCAGAGGCTTATATTACCTAGTCAACATAACCTATATCCTAGTAAGACAGTGTCTAGAGGAAATCAGGGATTAGGATCATCAGGTGAGCCGTTGGCTTGTTTAACTTTGGGCCTAGAGGAAAGACCCTTATTATATTACTCATATCCCAGAATTTGGTAACCTTAAATATGCTCATGTTTCTGTTGATACTTGCTCTGGCATCCTTATGGCATCCTTACATACTGGAGAAAAGGTTAAAAATGTTATTCAACATTGCCTCCAAGCCTTTGCCTGTTGGGGCATTCCTAAAATTATAAAAACAGATAATGGACCTGCTTATACATCTAAAAGTTTCCATCACTTTGCTAAAACATTAATTTGGTAATTAATACCAATTAATTACTGGTATTCCTTATAATCCCCAAGGTCAAGGAATAATAGAAAGAACTCATCTTACCTTAAAAAACTATATACAAAAACAAAAAGGGGGAATAGGGGTATCCTTTAGATCCCCCAAAGATAAACTAAACCTTATCCTTTTTATTTTAAATTTGGACAATGACAGACGCTCAGCTGCTGACTGTCACAGTTCTCCTAATCAGGCCCCTAAACATTATGTACGATGGAAGGACATTCTTACAGGGTGCTGGAAAGGTCTGGACCCCATTTTGCATTGGGTCCGAGGGTCTGTTTGTGTATTCCCACAGGATAAACAAGTTCCAGTTTGGGTACCTGAACGACTTACTCGTATAGTTACAACCCCTCCTGAGGAAGAGGAGCAACATGAAGACCATCATATGGGGAATAGCCGTTCTATTGATGAGGCTATATGTCCTAATTCAAGTGGAAAGCCATCCACTAACACCTCTACACCGGCCTGATGATGATGAATCAGCGCCTGGACCTGCTACAGGAACAAGTAGATATTTTGGGACAAACGTTGACTTCAGGTTGCACTCAGGCTCTACCAGGACTTTGCATCACTTCTGCTTCGTATGCCAACTTCTCAAGAGCAACTAATATGTCGAAAGAACTCTCTACTATGTTAACCACAAACTGGTTAGCAAAATTCCATACCCTCTCCAGGACTTTACGGACTGAAATATCACAGCTAAAATAACCCGAGTTACCCCCTTGACCAGTGGACAATCGGCCCATCTATTCCAATCTTTCTTAAATTTTGGCAAACATTGGTTTGAGTTTTTTGCTTTTGGTGGGTTACTGCTCTTTGCCATCATAATTCTCTTCCGTTGGCTTTGTGCCACGCGATGCATAATCGTTAACGATCGTCATGCTGTCCATCAAGCCTTAGCGGCCATAGAGTCAGGCAACTCTCCCACAATATGGCTTAGTATGCTGGACCGGTAGTCAAAGACGGGTAATGAAGTGGTGATCTTATATCAACCTAAGACAGAAGATGCATCAAGCTATGCAATCTTTGATGATGGGTAAGAACAAGTATTGACCACTCAACCTAAGACAGGCACGGTCCCTACCTTTATTAAAAGAAAAAAGGGGGAGCTATCGGGGTATTCTGGGTACCCCCAGCTCTATGCTAAGATGATGGCTGACAGGTTGGCAATGCGGTTTTATTTTGTAGTAAACAAGTTGCTCTCACCACGGAAGTAGATACTTGATTGGCTTGAGCATCCACCCGACCTGATGACACGGAGCACATATATAAGGACTAGGCAGGGGGGTAGTGAGGGAGAATGCCACAAGGAACGCCAAGAGAACACCATGAAAGAACGCCAAGAGAACGCCATGAGGGAGAACGCCATGAGAACGCTGAGGATGCCATGAGAGAACGCCATGAGAACACCATAGAGAACACCAGGAGAACGCCAGAGAGAACGCCATGAGGACACCAGAGAGAACGCCATGAGAATGCCAGGAGAACGCCATGAGGACGCCAGAGAGAACTCCATGAGAATGCCAGGAGAATGCCATGAGAACGCCTAGAGAACGCCATGAGAACGCCGGGAGAACGCCATGAGGGACACCAAGAGAACGCCAAGAGACGCCATAGAGAATGCCATGAGGGACGCCATTAACAGCAGCTGTGTAACATGTGTTAGGCGCTAGAATAAAGTGTGTTAAAAGCAACAACCTTGTGTCGCATCTTACCGCGGGCGGAAAGACAGCAATAGTAGCGTGCTTGCCGAGCCTGCATGAGGCACTAGGTTTGATCCTCGGCATCCCATAAAAATAAAAACATAAAGGCATTGTGTCCACCTACAACTAAAAATGTTTTTAAGAAAAAAACACGTGTGGAGACAGTGAGAACACAACTGGTCTTCTGCCACTCAGGGAGAGACACCACCTTGACCTTGGAGGTCCACCCTGCAGAACCATGAGAAAATAAATTTCTGTGATTATGACACACAATTAAAACATTGTGTGGTATGATTTAATTTATTTCATTAATATTGAACAATTTTAAACATGCTTATTTGCCCTTCCTATATTTTCTCTGATGAAATAAATATTTAAATCCATTAAAATTCTGTCATGCTATCATTTTTCCCCAATATTTGAAAAAAGAATTCTATAAAAGTGGTATTATTGGATGGAGGCAAATGATCTTCACGGACAGGTATTGCCTAATTGTTTTTGTCACTTGTTTTAATAACTTAGATACATATTGACATCTGATCTTAGCTTTTCATTCCTTTTGCTCTACACATCTATTATGTTTCATCTCTCCCTCCCTCCCTCTTATATTTTCTGAACTCTTTGATGTAAGTTATATCTATCATGTTTGCTAAACTATAAAAACTCATTCTTACATTTCCTGTGAATGTAGTCTATCACTACAGCTCAGTTGTCAACACCACTAAATATAACATTGTTATACTACTTTAATGTACAACCCATATTTAAAATTTTCAATTGTCTCGTAACATCTTCTTGACGTTTTCTGGTTTTTTTCTTGTTTTTTTTTACTAACAATTGATACTAAAATTTTGTCAGCCAGCACATGTGTTAGCCTTTCTTATAACACCATTTTCCTTCCATTATTCAGTAAAGTACCCCAGGGGCCACCAAACTAACTCGAGATTACCCTGCTGCTAAGAGGGAATAATGGGATGCTGGCCATAACTGTGTCTGCTTTCATCAGTCCAGAATGAGGAAAGGTGTTTCTGTCTTCGGTGACTGAGAGACTCATTGATTTAATCCTTAAATCAGGAGGTTGACTGAGGTAGAAACAATCTCAACAGTCTGTATGGAGGGTAAAAGGAGTTAATTCAGTAAAGTTATATCCAAATAGGGTTTCATATTTCCAAATAAAAAATATTAGACAGGTCTTCATTTTAATCAATTAATGCATAGGTAAGAAAGTAATGATAAGGGTTTTAACATTCACATATCATTATATTGATAGCTACATACCTAAAAAAGACCTTTATGTATGAAACTATGCAATAATGCAGAAGAAATTCTTGTGGGACTAAGCAAAAATCATAGCCTTTTTCTGTCTTCTATGCCACTTATCTTTCAACTTAATTTTACAACACCAAGCATCATAGTATTTTAAAAAGACATGAAATCCTTCCAAAATATTAAAAATGAAATAGTATTTAATTAGCTTGATTTTATTTTATTTTTTATTTTTACATACCACATTTTGATTCACTGTACACAAATGGGGTACAACTTTTCATTTCTGTGGTGGTGCACAATGGAGATTCATACCATTCTTGTAATCATACATATACATAGGGTAATGATGTCTGTCTCATTCCACCATCTTCATACTCTCACCACCTCCTCCCTCTCACTTACCTCTATGTAATCTAAGATTCCTCCATTCTTCTCACATTCCCCACACTCACCACCCCCATTATGCATCATAATTCACTTATCAGGGGAAAACATTTGGCCTTTGGTTTGTTGGGATTGGCTTACTTCACTTAGCATGATATTCTCCAATTCCATCCATTTATCTGCAAATGCCATAATATTATTATTTTTTATGGCTGATTAATATTCCCCTGGGTACATACACCACAGTTTCTTTATCCATTTATCTGTTGAAGGGCATCTAGGTTGGTTCCACATCTGGCTATTGTGAATTGAGCTGCTATAAACACTGATGAGGCTGTGTTACTGTAGTTTGCTAATTTTAAGTCCTTTGGGTATAAACTGAGGAGTGGGATAATTGATCAAAAGGTGGGTCCATTCCAGGTTTTCTGAGGATTCTCCACACTGCTTTCCAGAGTGGATGCATCAATTTGCAACTCTACCAGCAATGTAAAACTGTGCCATTTTCCCCACATCCACACCAACATCTATTATTCTTTGTGTTCTTGATAATAGTCATTCTAATTGGAGTAAGATGAAATCTTAGAATTGTTTTAATTTGCATTTCTCTAATGACTAGAGATGTTGAACACTTTTTCATATATTTATTAATCTCCCAGTATATCTTCTTCTGAAAAGTGTCTGTCCAGTTCCTTGGCCCATTTATTGATTGGATTCTTTGTATTCTTGGAATAAAGTTTTGTAAGTTCTTTATAAATTTTGGAGATTAGTGCTCTATCTGAAGTACGTGTGGAAAAGATTTTCTCCCACTCTATGGGCTGTCTTTTCACATTCTTGATTGAATTGTTTGTTGAGAAAGAGCTCTCTAGTTTGAATCCATCCCATTTATTGATTCTTGCTTTAATTTCCTGTGCTTTGGGAGTCTTGTTAAGGAAGTCTGATCCTAAGTCAACATGATGAAGATTCAGGCCTACTTTTTCTTCTATTTTGTGCAGGGTCTCTGGTCTAATTCCTAAGTCCTTGATTCATTTTGAGTTGAGTTTTGTACAGGGTAAGAGATAGGGGTTTAATTTCATTTTACTGCATATGAATTTCCGGATTTCCCAGCACCATTTGTTGAATAGGCTATCTTTTCTCCATTGTATGTTTTTGGCTCCTTTGTCTAGTATAAGGTAACTGTATTTATGTGGGTTTTTCTCTGTGTCTTCTATTCTGTACCATTGATCTACCTATGTATTTTGATGCCAAAACCATGCTGGTTTTGTTGCTATTGCTCTAAAGGAGAGTTTAAGTTCTGGTATTGTGATACCTCCTGCTTCACTCTTTCTGTTCAGGATTGCTTTGGCTGTTCGTGTTCTCTTATTCTTCCAGATGAAATTCATGATTGCTTTCTTTATTTCTATGAGGAACGTTATTGGGATTTTGATTAGAATTGCATTGAAACTCTATAGCACCTTTGGTAGAATGGCCATTTTGAAAATATTAATTCTGCCTGTCCAAGAACATGGGAGATCTTTCCATCTTCTAAGGTTTTCTTCAATTTCTTTCTTTAATGTTCTGTAGTTATCATTGTAGAGGTCTTTCACCACTTTTGTTAGATGATTCCCAAGTGTTTTTTGGTTTTTTTTTTTGAGGCTATTGTGAAAGGGGTAGTTTTCCTAATTTCTCTTTCAGAGGATTCATCATTTATGAATAAAAATGCATTAGATTTATGAAATTTGATTTTATGTCCTGCTACTTTCCTAAATTCATTTATGAGTTCTATAAAGTTTCTAGTGGAGTGTTTTGCGTCCTCTAAACATAAAATCATGTCATCAGCAAATAATCATAGCTTGAGTTCTTTTCCTATTCATATCCCATTAATTTCTTTAGTCTAATTGCTCCAGCTAGTGTTTCATGGACAATGTTGAATAGAAATGGTGAAAGAGGGCATCCCTACCTTGTTCCAGCTTTTAGAGGGAATGCTTTCAGTTTGTCTCCATTTAGAATGATTTTGGCTATGGGCTTAGCATAGAGAGCCTTTACAATGTTGAGGTATCTTCCTACTATCCCTATTTTTCCTAGTGTTTTAAGCATGAAGGGGTGCTGTATTTTATCAAACGCTTTCTCAGCATCTATTAAGTAATCATATGATTCTTTAAACCTATTGATGTAATGAATTACGTTTATTGATTTCTAGATATTTGAACCAACCTTGCATCCCTTGGATAAACCCCACTTGATCATGGTGCACTATCTTTTTAATACGTTTTGTATGTGATTTGCCAGAATTTTGTTAAGGATTTTGTATCTATGTTCATCAGGGATATTGGTCTAAAGTTTTATTTCCTTGATGCATCTTTGTCTGGTTTTGGTGTCAGAGTGATATTAGCTTCATAGAATGAGTTTGGAAGGGTTTCCTCCTTTACTATTTCCTGGAATACTTTGAGGAGTATTGTTGTTAGTTCTTCTTCAAGGGTCTTATAGAATTTGGCTGAGAATCCATCTAGTCTTGGGCTTTTCTTTGTTGTTATGTTTTTGATGGCTCTTCTATTTCGGTGCTTGAAATTGATCTATTTAAATTGTGTATGTCTTCCTGATTCAGTTTGGGAGGATCAAATGTCTCTAAAAAGTTGTCAATGTCTTCCATATTTTCTACTTTTTTGGAGTATAGATTTTCAAAGTAGCTTCTAATTATGTTACATATTTCAATGGTGTCTGTCATGATCTTTCCTTTTTCATCACGAAGTCTAGTAATTTGAGTTTTCTCTCTCCTTCTCTTTGTTAGTGTAGCTAATGGTTTATCAATTTTGTTTACTTTTTCAAAGAACAAACTTTTGTATTTTCAATTTTTTTAATTGTTTCTCTTGTTTCTATTTCATTGGTTTCAGCTCTAATTTTAATTATTTCCTGTCTTCTACTACTTTTGGTGTTGATCTGTTCTTCTTTTTCTAAGGCTTTGAGATGTAATGTTAGGTCATTTAGATGTTGACTTTTTATTTTTTTCATGTGTGAACTCAATACAATGAACTTTTCTCTTAGGGGACTGCTGTCAGAGTGTCCCAGAGATTTTGATGTGGTCATTTTTCTTGTTTACATCTAAATTTTTTTCATTTCCTCCCTGATGTCTTCTGTTATCATTTCATCATTCAATAGTATATTATTTAGTCTCCAGATGTAGCAGTAGTTTTTTTAATCATTGATTTCTAATTGCATTGCATTATGGTCTGATAGAATACAAGGTAGTATCTGTATTTTTTTGTATTTACAAATGACTTCTTTGTGGCATAGAATATGGTCTACTTTGGAGAAAGATCCATGAACTGCTGAGAAGAAAGTATATTCGCTCAATGATGGATGAAATACTCTTTACATGTCCATTAAGTGTATATCATTGATTGTGGTATTTAATTCTATAGTTGCTTTGGTCAGTTTCTGTTTGGACAATCTATTCAGTGGTGAGAGCAGAGTGTTAAAGTAACCCAATATTATTGTTCTTTGCTCTGTTTGATTCTTAAAATTGAGAAGTGTTTGTTTGATATATGTATATGCTCCATTGTATGGGGCATAAGTATTAAAATCATTATGTCTTGCTGGTTTATGGTTTCCTGAAGCAGTATGAAATGTCCTTCTTTATCCCTTCTGACTAACTTAGGTTTGAACTCCACTTTATCTGATGTGAGAATGGAGATCCCTGCTTTTATCCAGAGTCCATGTGCATGGTATGTTTTTCCCCATCTTTTCACCTTTAGTCTGTGAATGTTTTTTCCTATGAGGTGAGTCTCTTGAAGGCAGCATATTATTGGGTCTTTCTTTTTAATCCAATCTGCTGGTCTCTGTATTTTTATTAATAAGATTAGACCATTAACATTCAGGGATTCTTATTGTGATATGATTTGTATTCTGGTCATTTTGGCTTATTTTTGGATTTTAACTTGCCTTGGTTTCTCCTTTGATTTCCTTTTCCTTTAGGGTAGTTCCTCCCTTTGCTGACTTGTATTGATTTTTTCACTTCCTCCTCATGAAATATTTTGCTGAGAATGTTCTGTTGTGAAGGCTTTCTATTTGTAAATTCTTTTAACTTTTGTTTATCATGGAAAGATTTTGTTTCATCATCAAATCTGGAGGTTAGTTTTTCTGGGAATAAGATTCTTGGTTGGCATCCATGTTCTTTCAGAGCTTGAAATACATTGGTCCCGGCCTTCTAGATTTTAGAGCCTGGGCTGAAAAATCTCCTGTTTTCTCTACTGGTTTCCTCTTATATGTAATCAGATGGTTTTCTCTTGCAGCCTTTAAAATCCTGTCTTTATTTGTACATGAGGTATTTTCATTATAATATTCCTTGGTGTGGATCTGTTGCAATTTTGTGCATTTGGTGTTCTGTAAGCCTGTTGTATTTGATTTTCCATTTCATTCTTCAGGTTTGGGAAATTTTCTGATTATTTTGTTGAACAGGTTGTTTATTCCTTTTTTGTATATCTGTGCTTTCCTCAATCCCAATAATTCTTAAATTTAGTCTTTTATGACATCCCCTAATTCTTGGAGGTTCTGTTCATGATATCTTATCATCCTCTCAAAAGTATCACATTCCTCCTGAGATTTTTGTGTCTTTTAACCATGTCACAAAAGAGCAATAAATCAGCTGCATGTATCAATCTTAGACTTTAACCATGACTTAGACTTTAACCACTCCTATTCCCCTCTACCTCCCAGTCTTCGTAACCACTATTGCACTCTCTGCTTCTATGGGTTCAGTTGTTTTAGATTCTACATGTAAGTGAGAATGTTCAGTATCATTTTCTGTGCTTTGTTTACTTTAGCATAATGTTCTCCAATTTCATCCATATTGTCCCAAATGACAGAATTTTCTCTCTTTTACGTGTGATCAGGATTCCATAGTTTGTGCTATTTCTTTATCCATTCTGCTAGTGGACACTTAGGTTCATTCCATAACTTAATTTTGTGAATAGCACTGCAATGAACAAGGGAATGAAGATTTGTCTGATAAATTGATTTCAACCCTTTTGGATAAATACACAGAAGTGGGATCAGTGGATCACAGGCAATTCTATTGTTAATTTTTTTAGGAACCTACAGCTCTTACACAGTTTCCCACAATTGCTTCACTAAATTACATTGCCACCTGCAGTGGTGTCCTCACCAGCACTTGTTATCTTCTGTCATTTCCCTAATAACCATTCTAAGAGGTGTAAGTTGATATACCACTGTGGTTTTAATTTGTATTTCTATAATCATTAGAGATATTGAGCATTTCTTCATAGAATTGTTGGTCATTTTACATCTTCTTTTGAGAACTGTCTATTCAGGTGTCTCACCCTTTTTTTTTCATTTTATTGGTGCATTATCATTGTAATTATTGTGGGATTTCTTGTTCCAATTGCCCACATATGCACAATATAATAATATAATTTGGTCAATATCACTACCCAGTGCTTCCCCCCTTCCTCCCTGTCTCCCAGACCTTGGTTTCTTTTCTTTACTGATCTCCCTCTGATTTTTAGAAGATCCATGCCCACACACCTTTCCTTCCTTTTTCCTTTCTAGTTTCCACATATGAGAGAAACCATATTATATTAGATCATCTGAGTTCAACTTATTTTGCTTAACATTATGGCCTTTAGTTCCATCCATTTTCCTGCAAATGCCGTAATTTCATTTTTATTTGTGGCTGAATAAAACTCTATTGTGTATATATATCACAGTTTCTTTATCAATATGTCTGTTAATGGACACCTAGGCTGGTTTGGTCTCACCCATTTTTTTATTGTTTTGTTGTTTCCTTGCTATTGAGTATTTTGACTTTCTTATATATTTTGGATATTAACTCCCTGTCAGAAATATGATTTTCAAATATTTTTCCTCAATTCATAGTTCTTCACTGTGTAAAATCTTTATTTTTAAGCATTTTCTTTCTTTCAGAAAGAACCACATGTTCCAGGTGCATCTTGTTTCTTTCCTGCTTCAGCTATAGAATCAGTCCTTTATCCAGGAAGCCTGGGTACATTTTAGTGGAAATGATTTGAGCATCAGGTGCTCATTGCTATTTAGGCTCCTGTATTTCATGAGTCTTTCATGGAAAAATAACATAAAACATGAACATGTATATATAAGTGAAGATAAATTTAATTGTATATTTATCTATATGTGCAGGTGTCTATATGTATGTACACACATACATATGTAGAGGTACAAACACATTCACACACATACACACACACACACACACACACTTTCATTCTTACAAATATATATATACAAATATATGTATACATAAATGCACATATTTTAGAAAACAAGACTCGACATCTATGTCTTCAGTTTGATTCCATTCTCCAAAGATTCTTTGTCTTTTTTTCTATACCATATTTTAATCTCATTTTCTAAATGAAACCTCAGCCTAAAAAATATCAACACTTTTACTCATGAGTTTAATTTTAACCCTTCCATCTATTGATCAACAGTTTCTGTTTGGATTTTTTTTTTTTTTTCACAGAACTGCAGAATAGAAATTTATCTCCTGAAAGAGATAAATTGCAGGGACAATTTAAGGTTCACTTCTTTGTCTATTCCTTCCCATCAAGATTAGAGTTTTAGGATAAGTTTTCTCTTTGCTTTCTACTTTTTGCTAATCTCTGTTGTTATATTGTAATCGTAAGTATACATGATAGTGGGATTCATTATGTTATATTTGGATGTGCATATAACATAATTTGATCAATCTAATTCCCCAATAACTTCCCATTCCCTTCCCTCCTTCTTTCCTGGACCTGCTAGCTCTACTCTACTGATTTCCCTTCTATGATTAGGATGATGATCTTAATTAGTACATTATCATTATAAGCTTATATATAATGATAAATAAGTTCACATATGTGTGTATCTATCATAATATATATACAGACAAATAATGGGATGGGACTCATTGTGATAAAGTCATACATGGAAATTTAGGGCTGCTTTTCTATTGTTTCACATATTTTTTTAAGTGAGAGAATGGAGCTAACCTCCATTACTACACAATGAAAGGAAATGAATGGGTGCAGTAGATTTTTTAATTAAATGCTTATGGAATATGCAGTTCCCTAACTTTATTAGTAAAGTCACTATAAATCAATGTCCCTAATTGGAAATGGATCATCATACTTCTTCATGATTAACAAATTAGGTTTATTTTACCTTGGCTATATCTTCTAAATCTAACCTCTGTACCCTATTTCTTATTGCTATACTTCCATTTATCACCTCAAAACTTCCTCCCTTGTGATGTACAATAACCTATTAACCATTTTCTCAGGTTCCACTTCATTTTATTCTGTGTCCACTGATAATTCTGTACCTAAAATTCAGTTTTGATACTACTTTTACTAACTGATAAACCATTTTTGGTGGTTTTTATTCTGTAAATACAATGAATCTGAAATTTTAAATCCATATACACATGAAGAAAACAATTTGGCCCCTAATTTTCCATTTTAATCCATTCATTAAAAACTTAAGTAATATGAGATTAGGAATGTTTACTGACATCTAAATATTTCATGTATACTTATAAATGTTCACAGTATGAAATTCATATTGAACAGGCCTAAGTGTTTGAACCTATGAACTTTCTAGCATCTTTGAGAGTTTATTTCCTTTTTTACAGTGTTTACCTTGCAGTTTTTGTAATAAAAAAAGATAAAACTATAAAATATTTAGTAGAAACCATGGGAGTAAACCTTTGTGACCTTGGGACACTCACTATAAGTGTAACATACATAATCTCAAAACAAATTAAGCTTAGATTACTGTTTTTACTGTTTTTTTTTATTAAATTGTAGAGCCCTAGACAATTTATTTGACTTAATTTCTTGCTAAAAAATGTGATAAAATCTTGAAGACGCAACACTAGTATATATGAATGCTATATTTAATTAAAATAATCTACTGTATCCATTCATTTCCTTTCATTATGTAGTAACAGAGGCCAGCTCTACTGTCTCACTTTAAACAAATATGGGAAACAATAGAAAAGCCATCCTAAATGTCATGTATGACTATATCTCAATAAGTCCCATCCCATTATTTATTTGTATACATATATAATGATAGATACAGCTTGTCTGTAAATATGTTAAATTTTCAAATTATTTCTTATGAAGTAAGACGATCTCAACATTCAATGTTTATAACCCATTGTGTGCTTTTTATGTTATAAATCAAATCAACTACATGTAGTAGATGTTATTTTCTCATTTCAAGGAAGATGTAACTGAACTTCAAAGAAAACAGATGCTTTGTAAGTTTCCTAATGTCAGTACAAATCTAGTTCATTCAATTGTCAAGGTAAGAGTCAAAAATAGGTCTGTTTGATGTCAAATCTTGCCATTTTGCTTTGCAGTACTATTAATAAAAAGAACAAATATTTGTACCTCCACATTCTATATTTAACTCTGAAGATAATTTTACTAAGGAAAATATTACCTCATTTATTAGGTTTCATTATTTCATTAAGTCATGTATCAGGATATATAGAGTCTGTAATTCACGTCATCTACTGTAGTGTCCTCCTGCATTTACTGTAAAGAAGCTGAAAGAGAACCAGAACCCAGTGCAATGCAGTGCAATTGAAGCCAAGAGAAAAGTAAAAAAAAAAAAAAAAAAAAAAAAGTATAAAATTGTGCTAAATTTGGTCTGAAAGCCAGTGGATTTGATAATGAGGTCACTAGTGTCTTCCCAGAGATAAGCAATGAAAGGCAATAATGAGAATAATCCAGTGAAAGGTATGATTTGGAGATAATCACTGTAGACTTTGCACTTGACAATAGCATCAACAACAAAAGAACCAAAAGACAACTCATTCATTCATTCCTTAACATTTTTTATTAAAACTCTATACAGAAAACTTTCAAAACACTGAAATGAGATACAATTTAAAAAATCAGTTATAATCCCTTTTCTCCAGAAGCTTGTAATTTGTTGGATGGAAGAGTGATACACCTTAGCCAGTAATCTGGTTCTGTAATAAAAGTTTGTTTGTAACATGGAAAAACAAAGAAGGGAGTGGTGTTGCTGAAGAGTAGGAAGTCAGAAATTGTTGGCAGAAGGCTTTCATGGAATAGATGAGGCTCTAGATGAGTTTCAAATGGTAAATAAGATATTATATGTAGATAGGGAAGAGAAGGAATTGCTTTCAAGTTTAACTGAGAAAAGGCAGGTGTGCATGCCATGGTGAGCCTCAGTCCATGATGTGTAAATGGACCACACCACAGGGATATGGGGCAGGATAAATGATAGGCTTTTTTATTATACTCTTCCATTATTTATTCTTTGTTTTCTCTTGTTTCTATTTTTATATTCTATTTGATAGCTATTTCTTAGATTTAGACAAAGATATATCTGGACATAAAGTACATACCTCTGTTGTTGCACTTATCAAATGTTAATCATAATAAAATATCACTGTCCCACAAACTTATAAGTTCCTCATGATCAGGAACTGCAACTGATATATTTCTACCTTTAAAATTAAGTATGAGCCTTGGCATATTCTGAGAACATTGAAAATACTTATTAAATTCATGGTTGAGTTTACTAGTAACTGGATAAGAAGAAACTTTGGGCCTACAAGGAAAATATTTTGGGCAAATCTAAACTTCATCTGGCTCATGTTCTTTGAAAGCCTCTGGCACATGTTCACAAGTGGCAAATTTTCCAAAATTGATACAACAATTTGACTATATCATAAGCAATTATTGAAATTTCATCTTCTTACCCTCACAGAATCTTTTCTGGGGAAGCATTTCTACTGTAATTAGATCTATTTTAGACGGTCCTGCAAGATTTCTAATTAAAATAATGGAAATTTACTTCCAGATCCTCTTACAGACATGCTCATCCTTCCCTGACTCAAGGAAAATTATATGGTGTCCTCACTTCTTAGTCTCAAGAATACTGCTCTTCTCAACTTCATATTAATGAATATTTGTAGATCTTTATGAGGAAACATGGAGAATCCAACTCATTGAATATTGCAACACACACTGTCTCTCAGAATGTTGATGCTTTATTTACAGTGTTATGTAGAGAGAGAAATACAGGCTTTACATGGCAACCTGAGATCCTATCCCATCTTTACAAATTTGGGTGTGAGCAAACTGAGTTCCTATTTCCTCATATGTGTCTCTGTTTAAGACTTTGTGCCTCTGAATACAGGAGCAGAGAGGTGGATTTAATGACAAGCATAATATCTGGATTATAGTAGCTACATTTTTTCTTCCCTTCCTAACCTGCATTTTGCATTTGAAAAAATCTGGTAGAAATACCATTTACCTTATTATGTTGCCATTGAGTTATTGGGAGATCCAGAATGAGAGCTTGAACTGCCACCACTAAGTCTACACTCTGGTCCTTCTCAGGTTATTTTATTTCTATGGACACTCACTGGCCAGGAGTCAAAAGGTCAACTTAGAAACTGCTTAGATCTCAAGTCCTACCTTTCCTTTTACAACCAACATCTCTTCAGGCTCATCGAGAAGTTGTGTTATAAGTATTTGTGGGTAAAGATCTTTTATATGGAACTTCAGATGCAGAATTAAATTCCAGATTTTTTTTAAATGAGTCACTACATCTCTCATGCACTCATGTTCTTTTAAAAACCACTTCTGAAGAATTGTCCTGAAGCTGTGGAAAATAGTACTATGTGTTATGGCTAGGACTTGCCACTGAAAGTAAAGTCTCTGACTGTCTTTGCATAGACAATGATAGTGTTGCTTTAACAGATTTCTAATACCTAAGGCCCCAATGAATCCAGAGAATGACTAATGAGCTTAGTTCCAATTTCATATCTCTATTCATTTTTCACTAACTTCCTCTGGCACATCTTTCTGTTTGGACATGGTGATAGTATCTGCATGTACACATTGGCTGTGTCGTCAAGGAGAACTTGCATTGCACAGTGCAAGGTGGCAGTGTTCTGCAAAGACAGATGGACAACCATTAGTTCCATTAGTTCATGCATGCAGAAATATTTATAAAGTGTTATCAAAATTATATGCATACTCTAGAAGTGAAAAAATGCCCCTTTTCTACTTGAGTTTGCCTTGTCTCAAAAATAAGTGACTCTATCAGGTATCTAGGTTGATAAGATCACATTTTAGGATGACACAGTCAAAAAGTAAGCTAGGTTAAGTAAGCTAGAGAGTTAAGCTAGGGTCAAAAGTAGTTAAAACATTGAAAAACATAGTACTGGTAGGAATTGATGAGTATTTGATCAAAAGCAATATAGGAAAAAAATGGAAGAGATATGATGTATTTAGAATATAGGATATGGACTTGAAATAAATTTAAGTTCTTTGTGGCCATATTATAAGCCAATTTTGCTAACAGGCAGATATCAGAAAATATTTTATAGAAGAGAAAACTAAGAACCAAATACTTCTATCCATTATCACACAGTTTGCTTGTATGAAAGGGTTGGATCTTTGTCCTCCACATCCCTTGCATTTTTTACCTATAGGCATCCTGAGACCATGCCACCCACCCCACACCTGATCACAAAAACACATATACTCAGTCTAGTGATCGCTAGGAGCTTTATTGTCTTTGGTTTAAACACTGAGCCCTCAAAAACAGGAGTGAGGTGTTGGGAAGAACATAAATAAGCTTCAAACAGACTTGTATTTTATCACTATCTTCTAGTAATAGCAATTCAAAAAAATCTCAAAATCTCAATGTAATCTACTAAAATGATGAAGTTTTCACACCCTTAGAGGCTTATTTCAAGGGCTAAGTAAGATTACAAACACATTTAAATCATTTGATCCTGTATCTCACATAAAGTTATGATCCATCATGCCATGTTACAATGCTTTATCTGCACATTGTGAAGCAGTGCCCTTACTGAGAAATTATTTAGTTATTGGTAGAAGTGAGCCCTTGTGGACTCTGTGCTTCTAATCAACAAGGCAAGCGATGCATTGCTTCCTTGATAGGGGAGGTCATTATATTTTTGAGAAGAAGCTAGCAACTGAATGTGTCTTCTTGTGGGTCTCTTCTTTGGAGAGAGGGCTCTCTCTCTAGACTTATTGATTCCCCAATACTGCCCAGGCAGTATGGATACTTGGAAGACAGAAATGCATTATCTAGAAAGGCAAAAGTGGTTATAAATTTGGGGAGAACTAAAACTGCAACAAAAGAAACTTGGAACAGGTGTAAAGGTGCAGTGAGAAAACAAAATACCTTCTTCAATTATTGGAGTGACTTTTCCAGAACAGGGAGAAGAGAAGAAAATATAATTTTGAGATTACATATTTATGTGCCCAGTGCCACATTCTTTTTTTTTTTAATACCATGATTGAACTCAGGGGCACTCAGCCCCTGAGCCAAATCCCCAGCCCTATTTTGTATTTTTTTTTTAGAGACTGGGTCTCACTGAGTTGCTTAGCACCTCGCTTTTGCAGAGGCTGGCTTTGAACTCAAAATCCTCCTGCCTCAGCTTCCTGAGACACTGAGATTACAGATGTGCACCACAGTACCCAGCCAGTACTAGATTCCTCACACGTTTTCTTACTTAACCATTGCAACGACTCCATATATAAGAAATTATAATCCCCATTGTTTTGAGTGAAAAATTGAGACACAGGACAACTTGCTGTGCTACTTAGCAAGAAAATGGCAAAATGAATGTTTGAATCAGTACATTTCACTCTAAAGTCCATGTTCTTTACACTCCATGATAAGACATGGGGAGGTTTTGCCTTTTGTGTGCATCCATAGACACACAACTGAAAATGAAATGGAGGTATACCAGCAAAGTTTCCATCAGTACACAGATGGCCTACTCAAATGGTATTAATTTCAGGAGGATCAAATAAACAGATTATGTATGAAAGTATGTATAGGATTAACACAATCTTACTACCTTCCCATTTTCTACATTAGTCAAACTACCTGGTAGCAGGAGCAGATGAAGTAATCCAAGATGATCTACCTTTTGGAAAACAGTCAATGATGGAAATAGAAAACCAGAACTTTTGTCTTCTAAGCATGGGGAACTGAAGCACTTTTGCATACCCAGCCCATTGGCATCTTATACAAGTAGCAACCTGAGCCCTGGTCAGGAGGAAATTATAATCTCCAAAAGTAGCTAAATCAAGTGAGTCCTGAGCAGTCATCACATCTCTAGGGTCTGCTTTGAAATAGTGCAGAAGCATTTCAAGAAGATGATGACTCCAGGTGCCAGGTGCAGGATCAACTTGGTATCAGGGAGTGAGGGTTCTGCAGAGTCACTGTAAGTAAACAATGCTAAAACAAGCACACACACTAACATTAACCCCTCCATCCCAGATCTCATTACCCTCCTCTCAAGAAAATTAATATCTTCTTTTATTGTGTGCCCATTGTGATTTGTTTGTTTACATTTGAATTGCTTGGCATTTTTATTTCCCATGTTGAAGTAATAGATAATCACAAAGAAATTTTGGGAAATAAAGTTGAAAAAAAAAAGAAAGAAAAGAAAGTTGAAAGAAAAAAGTCATAAATAATGATCCCATCTCCCAAAGACGATCACTGCTAACATTGTATTCTCAACAAGTATAATTTTATTTGCCATATACCTTTTCCATATGTACTTTTGCTTGTTTAACATACTCACAATCATCCTTTAAATGACTAATTCTCAAAATGTGGTCCTAAGATCAGCAGCATGAATGTCACTTGGAGACCGGCTAGAAATGCAAATATGGAGCTCCATGGCAGACATACTAAAACAGAAACTGAGGTTGAGACTCAGCAATTGTGTTTTAACAAGCACTCTAGGTAATATGATGTATAGTGAGTCTAAGAACCACTTCTGCAGCTTATCTTACATTCTGATTTTTTTCACTCAATATCGTCATACTTGTATCTTTTTTTTTTTTTTTTTGTCTCCCCCTCTAATAACTACTTGAACTCAGGGACACTTGGCCACTGAGCCACATCCCCAGCCCTATTTTGTATTTTATTTAGATTCAGGGTCTCACTGAGTTGCTTGGGGCCTCACTAAGTTGCTGAGGCTGGCTTTGAACTCGTGATCCTCCTGACTCAGCCTCCCAAGTCGCTTGGATTACAGGTGTGCGCCACCACGCCCAGCCATACTTGTATCTTAATAACATGATTAGTACAATCATTTCAATAACTGCTTAAGATTCCCTAGACTAGGTGATGGACTTAAACATTCAATTGCTCATTCATTCATTTTATAATACCCTGTCAACCTTCTTTACAATAGACATTGTTTTAGGTACCATGAATATAGTATCTAAATAGAGAATTTTCTACTATATCATCTATATCATTAAATAATTTGGTTCTTTCCAGTTTTTCACTATTATAATTACTGCTGAAGCAAAACATCTTTTTAATGTAAAGACTTCCCCTCACATATTTTAGAAGGAAGGAAAGAAAGAATATCTAATTCAGTATGACTTTGAGCACCCCATAGTGCTATTAAAATATTATATTTTTCATAATTCCCTATATTGTACTAAGTTAAAAAAAATTCTGGGAGCTCAGTTGGTACAATTTTTAATACTGGTTTCCCCTGTTCCTCACAGAGAAGCTCCTGTTAATACTAAGAAAGAATCCATTCTCCAATATTAGTTCTGAAATAGATGGCCCCATTGCTTAATGCAAATCTTGACATATTTAATAATAGTTTTTTTCCATCATTGTTGTATTTCCATCATTTAAAAAGTAGCATTTTCATCATTGCTGGTCAGCAATAGTCTTTTATTTCTGATTTTAAGAGAGAGAAATATGTGAGCTTTTCTCCAGTACTGTACTATGCTCTGATATGATCCTGTGTGTGCCTAGCTTCCCCATGTGCTCATTAATGTCAAAATTCTCTCACAAGCATGGCCAATGAACCAGAGTGGATAAATCTGAGACATGATCTTCTAAGCCACAAGTCATGTTAGGAGATAATACTCCTCACAGATACTTTGACATGAGTTTAAGCATATCTGATTCTCATCTCTCTTTCTGTGAAATTTACCCCTTGTTTTCCAGACAGTGGAACTAAAACAGGACTAGTCCATTGGAGATAACCTAGTAGAGTTAAATTCCAAAAGGGACTGCATCAGATTCAATTTACTCTCTCCCCAAAAGATCTGCAGGGCCATTTGTCATGTCATGGAGAACGAACATGATTTGTTAAACAAAAATAAATATTTATGTGTCTATTTCCAGCAGTACTGGAGGTCTTATTCAATTGCAGCTGCATAACTGAAAAGGAACACCAGAACAACAGCATAAGATCCAGGTAATGAGATGCCTGCTCCCATAGACATAAAGAGACTGGAAACTTAAGTAGCAGCTTATCTACACAATAATAGCAATCCCACCAGATACCCATGTATTTTCTCCTATAACAGATAATAAAATTATTCCAATTTTATTGATGTAGACTTATCAATTTCTAAAAATTAAGGTTAAACTACTAGAAAACAACAGACTTTGGAAATTCTTTTATATATTTTCATTTGGTTTTTTATTTTTATTCATTTTAAAATTTGTACTAATTAATACCAACTTTTCACAGGGCTAAAGTTTTCTTCTTTATTTCAATTTCTTCAATATTATATTTGGAAATCTTTTCTACTTTTTATCTTTTCATTTTGAAATAATTATACACTCACAGGCATTTACAAAGGTACCACAAAGAGATCCTATCTATATTTCACCAATTTCTCCTCATGATTACAACTTACACAATTACAATGTAATGTCAAAACCAGGAAATTGGTAGTAGCACTACATGTGTAAATGTGTTGAATTCTGTGCCATTTTATCTTATGTGTAGATTCATGTAACCACCATAGCAATCAGAATACAGGTGTAGTTTATAACCACAAATTTATGCCTTACACATCCCTTTTTCTCATCCCTAATCCCTGATAACTTCTAATTTGTCCTTCCTCTCTATTATTGGGTTATTTTTGAGAATGTTATATAGTACTATAAATAGATACATGTGATCTTATTGATACAGTTACACTTCACTCAACATAAATCCATTTTTTAAATTTTTTCTCTTTTAGTTTTGGTTACATATGTGTTTGAAATTATTTTCTTGTTTGGTGGTATAATTTTTGTTCAGTCAACAGTATTAATGTTTTCTTTTGACAGTTTTTCTGTTTCTTTTAAGATTAGAAAGTCATTGTCCCTCCAAAGTTTTCACAAATATTCCATTTTATTTGTCTTGCTTTCTGAAATATTAAAGTTGGTCAGTAAAACCTTTCCCATTACACAGGCTCAGTTTTGGAAACAAGAAGTTGATCATATGGAAGTAGAAATTGTGGACCATTAGAAGAAATTGAACAGGTTTTCATTTATTTGTTCACCATTTACATTTCTTCTTTGAAAATTCTCTCTTTATTAATTAAATGGGTTATTTGTTTTCTTGATGTTAAGTCTTTTGAGTTCTTTACATATCCTAGGTTTTAATCCCCTGTCAGAGGAACAGCTGGCAAAGATTTTCTCCCATTCTATAGGCTCTTTCTTCCTGCCCTTAATTGTTTCTTGGCTGTGCAAAAGCTTTTTAATTTGATGTCTTATGAGTTTTAATTTGATGTCTTATCAGTTTTAATTTGATGCTTTGAGCTTTTAGGGTCTTATTAAGAAATTTGGTGCCTGTGCTAATGTTGACCCTGTTTTCTTCTAACAGGAGCAAATGTTCTGGTCTAATTCCAAGGTCCTTGATTCACTTTGAGTTAATGTTTGTGAAGCAGTCAGGGAAATGCAAATCAAAACTACATAGACATTTCATTTCTCACTCCAGTAAGAATAGTAATCATCAAGAATAGAAGCAACAATGAATGATGGCAAGGATACAGGGGAATAGTTACCATTGTACATTTTTGGTGGGACTGAAAATTAATACAACCACTCTGAAAAGCAGTATGGAGATATGTCAGCATGCTAAGGGAAATAAGTCAGACTCAGAAAGTCAAGGGTCAAAAGTTTTCTCTCATATGCAGAAGCCAGACCAAAGTAAGGAGGAAAAGGATGGGAAAAGAGGGAGGATCCTCAGAAAATAGAAGGGAGATCAGTGGAGTAGAGAAAGGGGATTGAGGAAGGAGAGGAGAGGCAGGAAAGGGAATGGTGGAATGAACTTGCCAAATAATTCTATGTACAGATATGAATATACCACAGTGAATTTCACCTTTATATTTATAATGTACTCATACTGTACATTATAAATATAAAGTACTGTATATTTATAATGTACTCATTTAAGAAAACCTGTAAATAAATAAAAAGTTAAACCAGTAGAGAAGAAAAAGGAGAATAGGGGGAGAGATGATGGAAGGGAAAGGAGTACTGATGTGAAGCCAATTATATTCTATGCTTATAAAATTATGTCAAAATGAACTTCAGTATTACATATAACTATAATGCACTAATAAAAACGTTCAAAAAAAGGAGTTTAACAGTGTCTTTCATACCATATTAGTTTTACCACTAGATTTAATTGTTTTTATAATCTGTCTAGCCAAATGTCTAGGGTACTGAAAAGAGGACTAAGCAAACTTGGGTTACAATCCAAGACAGCAAAAGAAACTAAGATTCAAAATACCTGAGGGATGAGTCAGAGATAAGGCCAAATTATGAACTGAATCTTCTTGCTAACTACTGTTAGGCAAGATAGAGCAACAACAGATAACATTGGAACTGTAAGGAATGGTGTGCTTCTGGTGGAATTAGATTTTCCTTTGATCAGAAGCATTTCAGATTTTAACTGTTGAAATAAATGTTTACTTGAAAATTAAGAAGTGAATAATTTGTCTTATAAGACCCAGTTCAAACATAACTCCCTCTGTAAATTGACAGATCAATTTTTCCAATGTCTTGACCCTTGATGTGGGCTGCTAGGTCAGCAGACAAGGGAGGTTATCACTGACTAATCAGGGAAAGTCATGATGACAAAGGGACAGAAGCAGATGGCAACAGGATCTAGGATGTTTGAGGAAACAGCTCCCAGCATGCCTTGTGAATTATGCAGAATCTCCCCTAACCCAGCAACTCGACAACTGTAGAAATGTCTTGTCTCAAGTGAGAAAAATGGGAAGGCCATGTAAATGTGAGCAAAGGTGAATGTAATTCTATAGACCTGTAAATGACAGGGGCATGCATGTTTACTGGATGATCATTGACTTCATTTTCAATGTGCAATTTCAAACACACCATTCATTTTTTCCTGGTAAGTGATTTGGCAATGTGAAATTATATGCATTCTACATTTGGGTCTTTAGAATAACAATCAGTATGGTTTCTACCCTGTAGACTTTCAATGGAATATTACTCAGCATTAAAGAAAAATGAAATTATAGCTGTTGCAGGTAAATGGATGGAACTGGAGACTATCATGCTAAACGAAATAAGCCAATTTCAAAAAAACAAAGACCAAATGTTTTCTCTGATATGTGGATGCTAATTCACAATAAGGGAATCATTCTTTCCTATTCTTTCCTAGCTAGGGAAGAATAGAGGTACCTTGAATTAGGCAGAGGGGAGTGAAGGGAGGAGAGGGAGTTTGGGGGTAAGAAGGATAGTAGAATGTATTGGACATTTTTACCCTATGTGCATATATGATTACACAACCAATGTAATTCCATATCATGTACAACCAGAAAAATGAGAAGTTATGCTCTATTTATGGATCCTACATCAAAATGTGCTCTACTGTCGTGTATAACTAATTAGAACAAATTTTTTTCAAAAGGGGGCGCTGGGGCTGTAGCTCAGTTGTAGAGTACTTGACTAACTTGTGTGAGGCACTGTGTTCAATCCTCAGTGCCACATAAAAATACATAAAGATATTGTGTCTATCTACAACTAAGAAATATTTTAAAAATAGCAATCAGTAAATTGCTCTACTAGTAGGATAAAGAGATAAAAGTTTCTCAGAGTGCTTCCGTTGCCTGCCTGGGTGAGCTGTTATGAGACTGACAAGCTTCTCAGTGGTAAAATTGTCCCATTAAGACTAACAACCATTACTGCCTCATCTAATAAGCCTCCAAGAGTAGATCTACTCAGAGTCCTTAGAATTTATTTCTTTTACCCCTGTATCTCAAGGCAATTTGTTGACATTTTTTCTAGTAACATTGATCACATTATTTTTCCTATAATTTTAATTTCTCTATTCCTCCTTCCTTTTTACAATGAGACCATAAATCACATTCCTAAGGGTAGCAGAAAAAATTCAATAACTTTGTGTCTTCAATGTCTATTGTAGTACCATGCCTCAAAAAATGCTTATTGAATTTTAAATTGTCTTAAATAAATTATAATTCTAATAAATTTATCAGTGAAGATGCCTATGATTACCTAATACCATCGGTGCTATGATTAAAAACAAGGACTTTGGAGTGGCAAAGACCTGGGACTTGAGTCCTCAATTAGCTATTGTTTATCTGTGTAGACCTGAAAATTTGTTCTAAACCTTATTAATTCCCTCATCTGCAAAAAAGAAAATAATAATGGGATTTATACAACATGAATGATGAACATAATTAGCAAGATGATTCATAAAGTATGTTTAAGCAGAATGTTGCATATAGCATTCAATCAATATTAGTAAATATCTAGTTAGTGAATGGAAAATGTGACAGAAACCCCATTAGAAATTCTAGTTCAATTCCTAAGTGTAGAATTTTCTTCTATTTAATTATAGGAAATAGACAATTATTACTATAACTTTAATCAAACTCGGGAAGCAACTGAGCAGTTATTCACTAGGAGAAGGGAGAACCGTATTTAAGTGAAATCTAAAGTTGACCTCTAGAGAATTGATTGTGAACTTCACTCTTGACATGATGGCTAAATAAACAATTACTTATTAACTGCTGCCTGGAGGTTTGCTTTTTAATCTCCTGAACTAGCGATAAAGTGAAGATTTGATTTGGAGATTTAAAATCAGGCTATAGACAATTTGCAGCTAAGGTGAGAAAGTGATGGGAAGCAGGGAGGCTTGGGTCAAAAGGCAAAAACACAATTTAGTTGGTGACCAAGAAGATGAGCTGAGGAGACATTTTTGAGGTTAAATATACTTGGAAGAATTTACCCTCCACGGTGGATGACTGAGACACTCCTCAATATCACTTAATGGCTTTCCCCTGAAGGGCACCCAGGCACTGTGTGCTCTGGTCTGTTTTTTTCTCTCCATTGTGAGAGCAGCAGCTGGGTGCCTGAGTACTTCATGTTGTCGACATGCTACTGACGTGATGGATTCATTGCTG
This sequence comes from Glaucomys volans, assembly GCA_020662805.1. Lineage (NCBI taxonomy): Eukaryota > Metazoa > Chordata > Mammalia > Rodentia > Sciuridae > Glaucomys > Glaucomys volans. Next base: position 1,646,709 of record JAJEJO010000964.1, read on the forward strand.
AGGGTGTGGAGAAGGGAGATGTTTTCACAACTGCAATCACTGGAACTTTGATGAAGGGAAAGTTCTGAGAGTCAAAACTCTCAGTAGCAGGACAGAGAAAGATGCTGTAAAGCCAGAAAGCCATAAGCCTGTATTCTGGACCTTCAGCAACCAACTTGGACAAGTGCCTTCGTGACTGTGACTCCTTACTTCTTTATTTGCAAATGGAAACAAAAGCATCAACCTGACCAGAGTATAAGTATAATATAGGACAGGGTCAGGGGATAAGGGTTTTCTTCATCTGCATTTACCTTATAATTAAAACCATGCATTACTAATCTCAAAGAACTAAAACAATCAATACTTGGAAAGAAGTAGTTTTAACAAAAGTTAAATATAAGTTTAACATAAGAAGTTACAACACTTGGTAAGAAGTAGTTTTTCAAGGTGGGCCAGTATCTTTTAGAAATACTTTCTCACAACGTCTTCTCTGTAATACCTCTCCATGTTCAATTGTGTGACTGCTCTCCTAGGAGTTCATATCCTACTTTTCTTTCCTCTGAAGAGTGGGTAGAGATCTGGAGAATCACTAACGTATGCTGTCTTTGTCTTATCTTCCTTAGCTATGAATTTCTGGTAATTCCCTTTCATTAAATCTAAATGTGGCAATGTCATTGATTTTGTACATTTTAGCAACACTATAGCAGGTCAATGGGAACTCTTCAAATAAATATTCCTTGCACTTAAAACAACACAGAACAAAAAAGTTTGAGAACCAATGACTAAAAATCAGGGTCTTCCTGTCAAGTATTCCAGGAGATTTCCAACTGTCTCCCATTTGGTCAATGTGTGAAAGGCTCACACATCCTTTATCACTTACATACAGCTACTGGTGATGCTTGAGGAACATAGATTAAAATATTGTACAATGACTTTCATTAAGATTTCTGCAATATCCCTCAGTGTTTCTATTTCTGACAAAGTGATCCTCCCAGGAAGTTCATAAAAAGGGACAGTGTGTGTTGGTGGGGGCAGTTGCCTAATTTGGGTTTCATTGCTGCTTCACTTTTACATAGCCAAAGGCATTGTCATGGAAGAACAAGGACTTCCTACATGTGATACTAAATAAATTAGTTTTCCTTTCAAGTGGTATTGCCCTAATCTGGTGCTAAGAAATCACCGAGGTAAACATTAATGTTTAAGGTCAGCCCCATGCTCATCTGCACGGATGAGGCAGCAGAGGGTGTAGTGAAGCAGAAACCATCCCCTTCTGGGATGCATTAGTGTGCACAGCCCACATTCGAGAAATGCTTAAAAACTCTTCCCCATTTTTTTTTGATCCAGTATTTAGATAGCCTATAAGAAAAAAACTGCATTTAATCCAAATAAAGCCTCACTTGCAGCCTAGTGAGTTCTGCATCTCATGGGGTTGACTCCAGTAACAGGACATGCTTTTCCACTCTGACTCGGGGAACTCCAGCATTAACACTCCCTTGTTATGTGAGTTTATGGAGACTAAGTTCTAGAGGACTGAAGCACCTCATGGCACCATTACACAATGATATTAATTCAGACTTATGATAAATTATTCTAATGTCATCAAGTTAGAATTGCTTCTTTCCTCTCTGAGAAACAATGAAAAGCTTGGCATACTGTGGAAAAGAGAAAGTTCAGACATCCGTTTCCAGAATATAGTATGTAGCCTTAAATGGAATGTAGGATCCAATTATAGCCATTTTAATTATAGCCCTTTCCTTTGCCCACCCTAGTTTTAAAATTAGCTAATCATGTAGATTGTAACTCTGAGCTCTTCCGATCAGGGCAAGGGGAAACCTTGCATTTGGGACAAAAGCAGGCAGACTGCCCGCCCAGGGGTATTTGCCAGCCAGGTTGGTAGCACACTCTACTGGCAAAAGTAAAGTCTGCCTTGCCCACCGGAGCATATGCTTGATTTCTCATAGGCACCTCGGTATTTCCAACATTACCAATACTGAAACTTGGCATTTCAGTATTTGGGAACTTCCCATCATTTATGTTAAAATCAACCACCAGCAAAATACTAGAACTCATTCTTTTCCTCCAATGTAAACTCCTAACAACCTGACTTCTTATTTCTTAGTCTCTTAAAGGTTATGTATTTTTCACTACCCTTTCCCTGTGTGCTCTACTCATGACCCAAGAGCTTTTATCTCTCAGGTGTTGAACTCAAGCACTGTGCCAATGGGCCAAATTTGAATAGCCCTAAAGGTCATGATCCCTTGAGCACTTCTATTAGCATAACCATATTGCTATGAACATATCTTCCATCTTCAGAATTAATTCACATTTCTTTTAAATTTGCTGTGTACACCAAAGCTGAAACCAAGACACCTGATTTCCTTCAGATATTCCCACCCAAAGGCTACCTATGCTTTTTAATTCACGTCTCCTTCTTCCATCTTCAAAGCCAGAAGCACAGCATCTTCAAATCTTTCTTTTTGCCTCACTGCTTCCATTTAGGTCACCACATGATCTTCTGTCTGGCTCTGACCACTCCGGCTTCCCTCTTATAAAATCCTTATGATTTTATCAAGCCTACCAGGATAATCCAGGATAATCTCCCTTATTTCAATATTCTTAACTTGAACACATCTGAAAAGTATCTTTTTGATATAAAAGTCATGTGAACATTGACAGTGTGTGGGATTAAGCGTGAACATTTCTAGGGAGTCACTATTCAGCCTTCCACAGATCCCAAAGCCTTCCCTTGATTACTTCTTCCTATCATAAGCATGTAATTAGGAGATATATTTGTACCAACTTTGGTTTCGAAACATTGGTTCCCCTATCCCTTCCTACTAAAGTTAAAAAAAAAAAAGCAACACCACCAGAAGTAAAAGGTGCATTATATAAAACTAGTACCATTAAAAAAAATAATAAACAAAACAAAACAAAAAACAAAAAAAAAATACCTAAGAAGTACATGGAATTATTGATTCCCATCATTAGCTAATATAACCTTCCAATTAGTCCAAAGCAGAGAAAATAGATTTCTGGGGCAATGATAGTAAATATGTATGTGTCTAAACAGAGAGAAACTCCCATTTCTGCAACAATTTTGATGTTGTCTAAATGAAGCAAATAACTAATAACTGACATACAACATTAAATCAGGGGAAAATGTGTTTTCTTGTTTGCTTTGTCTTTAATTTGTTTCTTCTAATTAACAGAGAAAATAAGAGATAGTTTTCCTGAGTATAGCTACGATAACAGATTTCCTCATGCTCTGGCTGAGAGCTGTGCTCCCACTCCAGAATTGCACTGCTGTTTTGGTCACAGGGATTTCTCTTGATGCAACATAAAAAAATAATAATAATAATCATACTCCTCTATTACATTGACAACATAACACTGATAAGATATGAAAAGCAATAAGGTATCAATGAGCTACCAAAATCAAAAAACATGCCATCTTGGTTAAATTTTGTTGTGTCAGTAAACTAGACGAGGATATGTTGAGACATCACCTCAGCAGTTCAAAGCTACAAAAGTGGCACTATACTTGGAGAATCCCTAGATTTCAGAGATAGCACACACACTACACAGATGGCAGCATTTCACCTGCCTAGTGTCTTAGTGACAGTTCCAGTGAGATCCAGAGCAAGAGAAGAACTTCACCTTGCTCAAACTGTAACTAAAACAGCTTGACTGTTTGTCTCTTGTGATGCAGGGTGTCCCATGGTATTACAAATATCTCTGGAAATTTAAAATTATCTGTGAAGTCTGCATCATGTGTCCTTAGGAGAATTCCCTAAGAGATTTTAGAGTAAAGTTACCTGCAGAAAGTATTCTCCTTTAGAGAAAAACATCTTAGATAAACTTGGTCCTGGAGACTAAGTTCCTGAAGACAACACACTGAAAGACTCTCTGAGCTCGCTGTGGTAGACTGACCTAGGCTTTGTCCACATGGCCAAAAATACAGGGGTGGCCATGCATCTTTATCACTAAGTGACATTAGTTAGTAGGTCAGGATTGTGCTAGTCCTGAAATCATGTCCCAGTTTAAGAACAAATGTGCACATTTCAATCATGCTTCTTGCTACTCTTCTGCCACCACTTCCTCAATATTGACCTATGTGTTCATTCCTATTACCACTTATCTGAGAAAAAAAAAGAATCAGATGCACAGATGACTCTTCCTGATGCCCTAACACAAATCGAATGTAGATTTTTGTATTACAGGACTACACTGTCCCTAGAGTTGCCTGAAGGAGCATGTATTAGGAAAATCCTTCCAACATACAAAACTTTAAGTATTACTTCTCTCCATCAACTAATCCTGAAAGAAAACACAAGCTTAAGTTATATAGAATTTGGGAGCAATAGATAATGACTAGTTAAATGATGAGAGTCTTCAAAGACTGATGACAAAATGTTTTAAATTTTGGTATAGGGAGGACCTCTCACAACAGACTCACATATGATAATGTTTTATTTCCATGTGAATGTTCTTCACAGAGTGAACAGTATGATGGTTTGGGGATTTCTTTAGTAATAAAGTAGACAAGATGATCCACTTTGGTAGATTTCAGTCATTATTTTTCCCTAATACCTCAATGATTGAACAAAGGAATCTTGAGTAAAGTTCTTTGGCTGACTGGGGTGTATTCTTTATCAGTAGAATGTGTCACACACCACAAGTCTAACCTGTTATCTTCACTGATGAAGGTTCAGCTTTCCAGAAACAAGGATCCCCAGGCCCACAGCCAGCATTTACTATGCAAAAAATAATGACAAATCTCAGTGGCACACAACCACAGCATTTGTTTTTAACTCATTCACTTGCAGGCTGACTTAATTTTAGTTATTTTGGTTGACTTGGCTTTGGTTGTGTCTCAAAGCTCCAATTTGAGTCCATGATTGTTTTATGTCTTGCATCCTTTTTGGATTGGTGAAAGCAGGGTATATTCTTCTGCTTCTGAAGATAAGAGCATAAGAAGGTCAACCTTTGCAGTCACTTTATCACTTGTTCACATAGTGACCTATGATTGCCCAAAGAATAGCGTGGTCAAAATCAAATCAAAAGGTAAAGAAGTATGTATAGCTCTTCCTCCTAAAGGCCATATCAAGAGTGTGGGTGCATAATATTATTGTAGCGGAATGAAGAATTAGAATTAACAAGTGCTTCCTTCATAGGTATCAGATCTTAATACCATCCACATTTGGTCAGTTGAATTGGATATAACCCCTTTCCTCATAGAGAGAAGTGATTTGGAGTAGCTGGAATGTCACTCATTTTGGACTTGTATTTATTACTTCTGTCATTCAAGCTTTTATAGACACAATTTGTAGACATGCTAAATTTCTTACAAAAGTCTTGCTTTTTATATAGCTAGAAGTGCAGTTGACTAAATAGCAGCAACAACGAAGTCAACAAGATTTAAAGAAAGAAGTGTTACATGTTTGGGTTATTTGGGTTTTTTGGTGTTAAGGTTTTTGAGTTCTTTCTATATCTGGAGATTAATGCTCTATCTGAGGTGGTAAAGATGAGATGCTGGTGGTAGAAATTTTCTCTGATTCTGTAGACTGTCTGTCCACATTCTTAATTGTTTCCTTTGCTGTGAAGAAGTTTTTTAGTTTGATACCATCCCATTTATTGATTTTTGATTTTACTTCTAGCACTTAAGGAGTCTTATTGAGGAAGTTGGTTCCTGAGCCAACATGGTGGACAATTGTTCCTACTTTTTCTTCTATTAGTCACAGGGTCTCTGGTCTAATGCCTATGTCTTTTGTCTACTTTGAGTTGAGTTTTGTGCAGGGTGAGAGTTAGGGGTTTAATTTCATTTTGCTACATATGGATTTCCAGTTCCCCCAGCACCACTTGTTGAAGAGGCTCTCTCTTCCTAATGTATGTATATGGTGCCTTTGTCCTAGTATGAGACAACTGTATTTATGTAGGTAAGTCTTTGCGTCTAAGAAACTGAACAGGCACTTCACAGAAGAAGAAATATGAATGGTCGATAAATATAGGAAAAAAGGTTCAACATCTCTAGCAATTAGAGAAATGCAAATCAAAACTTCACTGAGATTTCATCTCACTCTACTCAGAATAGCAATTATCAAGAATACAAGTAACAATAAATGTTGGCAAGGATGTGTATACTATACATTGCTGGTGGGACTGCAAATAGATGCAACCACTCTGGAAAGCAGTATGGAGAATCCTTAGAAAACTTGAATAGGATTACCATTTGACCCAGGTACCCCACTCCTTGGTTCATACCCAAAGGACTTGAAATCAGCATACTACAGTGAGGCAGCCATACCGATGTTTATAGCTGCTCAATTCACAATACTAAATTGTGGAACCAACCTAGGTGCCCTTCAATAGATGAATGGCTAAAGAAAATGTGGTATATACACCCAATGGAATGAAATTCTGGCATTTGCTTGTAAATGGATGGAGTTAGAGAATATCATGCTAAGTGAAATAAGCCAATCCCAAAAAACCAAATGCAGAATGTTCTCTCTGATATTTGGATGCTAGCCCACCACAAGGGAGAGGACAATTAGAAGTTCATTGGATTAGACAAAGGGGAACAAAGGAAGGGAGGCGAGATGGGAATTGGAAAGACAGAATAAATCAGATAGAACTTTCCTAGACATGGGTGTGAATACTCAACCAGTGTATCTCCACATAATGTACTACCACAATAATGGGATCCTAATTGGAACATGTTATAGTTATTCTATAAATGTATAATATGCCAAAATGCTCTCTACTCTTATGTACATCTAGCAAGAACAAATTAAAAAATGCAAAAAAAGAATAAACCAATCATAGTAAAAGAAAAAAAAGTATTACTTAACAAGAAATTAAACAAATGCCCTAGTGTTATTACAGTCACTCCACAATTCCAATGGGAGCCAAATACCATGCGTGTTTCAATGCCATCACCTTACCACAATATCTTCCATTTCATACTTGCTGTGCTTTAGTAAAATGGTAGGCATAAAAAGTTGGGGAGAGGAGGAGTAAAACAGTTTTTCTTATTTAAAGTTTGTTTTCTCAGAGGGGTGAGGGGTTTTCCTCAGGGACCTCTGCCTAAATCTCATTGGTTAGAAATATTCTAGGCTCACATCCAGACTCAAGGTATCTAGAAAGAAGAAAGAAGAGGAGTACTATACTAGACCCACCTTACTTTGGCTTGCCAGACCTGATTTTGTGTACCCCTTCCTGCCACAGTCTGAATGTTTGTCCCCTCCCAAATTCATGTGAAAACTTAATTGCCACTGGGCATGCCATCACATATCTATTATCTCAGCTACTGGAGAGGCTGAAGCAGGAGAATCACATATTTGTGGCCAACCTATGCAATTTAGCAAGACCATGTCTCAAGATTAAAAAGGAAAAAAAAAGAGCTGGGGAAGTGGCTCAGTGGTAGAACACTCCTGTGTTCAATCCCCCAGAGGGGGGTGGAGGTGTATTGGAATGGGAGAGTAATTGCCCATCATGCCCAAGGCTCTGAGTTCAATCCTCAGTATGGAAAAAATAAAAATAAAAAAAAGCCCCACTCTCATGCATGCACTAATGCCTTTATCTCAGGAGTGAGCTCTCCCATCCTCTTTCTCCTCCTTCCCTTCTCTTTACTCTTCTACAGTGCAATGTCCCCTACTGTGGGATGACACCACCAGATGCCTTGTCAAATACTAGTACTGATACTGGAGTTCCCAGCCTCCATAACTGTGAGGTGATACATTTCTCATCATTCTAAAATAGCCACTCTGGTATTCTATTATTGCTGCACAGAAAGGAGCTAGAAAATCTCTTCCCAATTCTTTATTTAGTGGCATTACATCCAAATTTAAAATTTGACACAGTAGTAATATTTGCACCATGGAGATAAGCAAACATTACTCCTGTTCAGAGTTTCTCTCTCTCTCCCCGTGTCTATGTGTGTGTGTGTGTGTGTGTGTGTGTGTGTGTGTGTGTCTCCCCTCCCATCAATATTTGCCTGCATACCAATGACAAGGTACTTAGGGTTGGTTGTGCTTAGGGGACAGCACGTAGAAAACACTTCATGGAATCCCACACAGAATTTCCCCTTCCAATTAACTTATTTTATCACAGAGAAGTGAAGCACTGATCCTCATATAATTCACTTATCCTCACTAATTCTATCAACTTCATAACACCAAGGAACAATTGGTTTAATAAAATTGTTGAAACATTTTTTTTAGAGGTTTGTCATGAAATTTGCCCCATGCTTGTGGTTTTTATTACATATATACATATATACTCCTATATCAATATATATATGTGGGTCTGTTAGAAGTAGAGGAGGTTCTTTACAAACTGTATCTAATGGCCCATTTTTTCTCCAAACTACTTTTTAAGCTCTCTTAGGTTAGATAATTTTAGATGAAGAGAGGGGAATTTCCAGGAAGAAGACATAAAAATGATTCTTTTGAACTGGAAGCTGAAATTGCTACAGTTATTTCAGTCGCCTCATTCCCTTAGACTAAAATACAAACATGTTAAGAGAAATGGTCCTGACCACCAGGAAGAAAATGAATTACTTCACAAAATACAGAGGAAGAAGAGTAATTTCTAAGTGATTTCTTGGGGGTTTCCTAGGTACTATTGGTAGGATAAACTACTCCAATATATTGGCAAGAATGCTTCAAGGACAAAAGTGTATAGAATTGAATTACTTCAACAGAGGAGTGGATTTGATCATTAGCAACAGAAACCATCCAAACGCAACTACAGCAGGCACATTACAGTCACATCAGACTTGTAGGAGGTGGTTTCCTCCAAGATGGCATCATGGAAGGAACAGCTGGTGAGAACATCTTCTCATGGCTACCCCAGTTACTCCACAGGAGACATACGAAGTAGGGGTCTGCCCAAGGTGAGGATCCTACTGAGTTCAAGAGTGACAAATGGGCTTTCTTTATCTGCTCTCATCTTTTTTTTTTATTTAGAGACACATAATTCATATAATCAATTAATTAGCTTATGAGTTGCAGAAAAGAAATGAAGGAAGGAAGGAAGGAAGGAAGGAAGGAAGGAAGGAAGGAAGGAAGGAAGGAAG
>JAJEJO010000964.1:1655773-1666300 GCA_020662805.1 Glaucomys volans
AAGGAAGGAAGGAAGGAAGGAAGGAAGGAAGGAAGGAAGGAAGGAAGAAAGGAAAGAAAGAGTGCTTTCAACAAGAAGAGGGGGCATCTGATTCCAGCATCTGGATTCTGGGTAAAATTTCTTGCCAAAATACCAATGCCATATTTTACCACAATCTGTATGTAGTTCCATAGTAATGACTACACATACACAAATGTAGTTACACTGAAACCAAATAGCCAATCTTTTGTGGACATGGGCAATCACTTGTCTACCATGGCATAGGACGTAGCCAGGACCAAGCCTAAAAAGCCTGCCTGTGATGATTCAATAAAGACCTGAAAATGTGGAGTAGGAGATGGAGGAAAATGATAGAAATGATAGCTATGGCCTTATAGTCACCCAGACGTCCAAACACCTTCCTTCTTAACAGTGAGTTCCATTTCTTTATTCACATGATCCCCACTATTTAAACATGGTGTATGGGATCTTAATCTATTGATTGCAGGATCAGTACATACTAAAAGTAAAATAGACATTATACGAAACCCCTGAAGAAGCACCAGCTGACTCAACACTGTCTTCCTTTAAGAAAGAAAAGAGTTTGTTAGGTTTGTAGGAGAAATAATTATACAGTGTCTGGTGAGAGCAAGTTTTTTTGTGCATGGGTTTTAGCTTTTTGTTTATTGGGGTTTTGTTGTGGTATATTCTTTCTTCTTTCACTTTCTCCTCCTTCCTTGTTTCCCTTTCATGAAAGTTAGAATATATATATATATACGTATATATATATATATCAGATGAAGCAACCAGAATAATAGATGGGTGGGCATTTGCTAATTTTTGACCATTCCGCCTCCAGATGTAGTCTTGGAAAGACATCCCATTGTTCATCCTATCAGGCAGGCATTGTGTCCTACATCCCCACTCACAATGACTACTGTAAGATGTGGAAACCAGTATTCAACAAGACCCTTCCCCCAAAACCTCAAATATGGAAGCACTAATACATTTATTCACACCCCAAAACTAGGATCAACTTGAAAAACAATGATAGCACAAAGCAGATAGCAAAATTATAACAGGTATGAAAATAATTATTATTGAAAAATCCTCAAAAATATAATAACATGCCCAAGTTTAACAAGGAGACTAGAAACTTGAACCTGTAGTTGGAAGCTTGAGCATATAGCTGTTGCCAGTGTATATTTTTGTATACTTAGAGCTATCCCTCACTCATTTTCCCATACCCATCATCTCTGTTAGGCAAGCCCTTTCCACATAACATGATACAGTATTCATTTCAGTCATTTTAATTGAAAAGACCTTTTAAAGTTTAACAGCTTTGCAGAGAATGGACGTTTTTACAATCTGCATATTTTGTGGCATTTGATTTAATTTACAGCTCAATGAACTTGTCTCTGACTGTCTAAAACTGACACTTTATATTTACTTCTTTTTCCTCTCTGCTTCCCGTTAATGATCTTGAACACTAATAAAGTTTTACAAGAGTTGTGGCTTCCTGACCAAGCATAATGCATTCACCAATGTTAAAGCAGAAGGGCAGAGTGCTCTGTCACAGGACCACATTGAAATTTGCAGAAGCACGTATGTTAGTTTCAATTTCTTTTAATTATTCTAAATCAATTATTAACATTCTAAAACTACTGATAAATAACTTCAACTATTCATAACAATGTAATCCTTACATTCAAGTTACAAAACCAAGTTACCACCCTTAGATGAACCTGATTGTATAATCCACTGTGAATCACATAGCAAGGAGAAACAGACAGATATAGAGTAGAAGCATTTCCAGGATCTAAAGTATGTTATATTGAGAGAGAGAGAAATAAGAAATAAGAAATATTACTATTATATTAATATCTTGCTGGAGTTTGACTTCAAACACCAATGTAATTTCCATGTAAATTAGATTAAGGCATTGATTACCTACAAAGATCCATTGTATATCCCCCAAAGGCAGTAATAAAATCAGGCACAATCATTGCCTCCTTTCCTATAAACCATTGCAACCCCCTCTCCCCCCGCCCGCATCTTATCACACACTGCTACCATTATGGAAGAGAGGGCCAATTCTAGATCAGAGCCACTCTTTATCTTCAAAATCCTTTCATTCTTTACCCCATTAACCAGGGCTTCAGGATTCAGTTGTAGTTCCAGGTACAATGCCAATTTTTTTCCTTGAATCTGCCCCACCTTTCAGGAAAGGTAGGTGTGTGTGTGTGTGTGTGTGTGTATTTAGTGTTAAGCTTTCCATCATTATACTATTGTTGTTATTATACTCTTAACATTATGTGGAATTAAATAATGTTCTATCAATCAGCAAGTCATTGAGCTCCATGTCTTCCCTTCTATACTTTGATAATAAATGTAATCTAATACCCTACATTGACATCTCAAAAACTAGCTATGACCTGATTAATATATGCTCTATCATCATGGAATAATGAACCTCCCCCAATAGTTCTGACCATCTCCAATCCTTTGTCTGGGTTAACCTTTCAGGCCTCTTGAATTCCTGGTGCCTAGGCTCAGCCGTTTCAGCATCTTTCTTTTCCCATGTAATCACAGGAAGTAAAAGACCAACACATTCCTTCCCTGAGAACAAGATGGCATTGAGGAAACCAAGTGTTCAAATATAAAAGCAATATTGACATTTTCCATGAGTTAAATTAGAATAATCTCTGCTCTGTTAAACAGTCATCTGAGAAAAGAAACAGGAGATCTTCTGTAAAGGAGGGTTGAGGAGTCTGGGAGTATCTAAGATTCTAAGACAAGGTGGCCTGGGTTCAATCCAATAAAAACTGTCCAGAAGAATATTGTCGATTTTTATGCAAAGTGGTTATCAAATGTACGATGTTTAGAACAAGAATGAAAGAGAAGAGAATGGCAGTCTATAGAAGGGATAAGGGAAAGTGGAAGAGCTTGAAGTTAGTACTGTGCCTCCCACTTTGTGGATGATAGAGACACAGGACAAAGTCACTAGGGTTTTATCTCTATCTTTATACTGTGATGGAAGGAGTTGCACTTCCCCTCAATAGCAACTTAAGATGGATCATTAATACAAACACAAAAGCTAGAAATTCAGACTTACAGAAGGAAGTTTTGAGTTTTAGGTAGGAGTTAATTTCTAAGAAAACAAAAGCAATATTCATAAACAATATGGATAATTTGGGCTTCTTTAATTGTATTTCTATCAAAAGACACCATGAAGATAATGAAAAGAAACTCCCAGTTTTGAACAAAACCTTGTAAACCATGTATCTGACAAAGAACTTTAATCTGGATTTTTTATGAAGAACATTTATACCTTAATAATATAACAAATGAAAATGAGCAAAATAATGGCCCATATACCACACACACACTCACACAGACACACACACACACACACACACACACACACACACTATAGAAGCAGTAATTTGGAATGCTGTTTACAGTTTCTTTTAAAGGTGAACAAAATCCTGCAATTGCACTCCTATATATTTACTCATGTTAACTGAAAACATATATCCCCACAAAGACTTGGAAACAATGTTCACAGCAGGTTTACATGTTTTAGGCAACATAGGGGAGCAGCCCAGTGCTCATGAACAGGAAGTACTATGGAAAGGAAGGAAGGGAGGGAGGAAAGAGGAAAAGAAGGAAAATATTATGAACATTCATCAAATATTTATTCAGGAAGTATTAATGCTAGTCTTTGTATTTATGTTGAGAATAAAATAGTGAACAAAATATAATTCATTCTCATTATTTAAGAGTTCCTATAACCACATGGGAAAACTGAGTTCCAGACAGGAAAATAACTTGCCCATAGCAAAAAATATTAATGATTTGTTGTAAGCAGGGATTTCAATCTTTATCTGTTTGACTCTAAACCTTGTTCTTACCATTATTACATGAAATTGTTCTCTTCTATTGATGGTGTCAGAGATTTGTTTGTGTATAGACAGGTGTTCATAATTCAGGGGAGGATAATAATAATATTGCTATTATTAGTATCTAACAATTTCTAACATTTATATAGCACTCATTAAGTATAAGGAGAGTATAAACATTTTATGTACAATAATTAATTTAATCTTGACAATACCCCTACAAGAAAATGTAATTATCCTTTTTTTATAGAAGTAGTAACTGAGACATAGCAAGTTCAGTATCATGATAGTAAATGGAAGAACTCAGACTTGGCATGTGAGTATTCTATTATATTATCCTCTTACATATATGCAGATATCAGTGAAGGACCATAGATGGGCCAATTTATGGGCCCATATGTTAGTAGCTTTATATTTTTGTATATAGTTAGTTGTAAGTTGATTACATTTATGCTTCTAGGTTTCTCACAATAACAACACCCACTGCCATGGAAGTTTGTAAACCTCTCCCAGTCTGACAAACTGTAAACTTCTTTGGTCAATGACTTTTAGACCCACAAAATGCTTTACTTGCTGTAATATACCTAGACCAGCTGATTGGAGGACATTATGGTTTAGATATGAGGAGTCCCCCCACCAAAAAAGCATATGTGTTAGACAATGCACCAAAGTTTAGAGGTGAAATGATTAGACTAGGAAGGCCTTGACCTAATCAGCACAGTAATCTACTTGAATGAATTAACTAGCTAGTCATCCTAGGCAGGTGGAGTGTGGCTGGAAGAAGTAAGTTCATTGGGGATATGGCTTTGGGGCTAATATTTTGTCCCTGTCAAGTGCAGTGCCCTGTCTCTCTCACTCTCTCTGTCTCTCCTTCCTGATTGTCATCTCCTAAATTGGTTTCCTCCACCATGTACTTCCACCTTGATGGTCTGCCTCAATTTGGGCACAGAGCCAAGGAGTAGGACATCTATAAACTGAGACTTCTGAAAATGTGAGTCCCAAATAAACTTTTCCTCCTCTAAATTGTAATTATTGGGTCTTTTGGCCACAGCAGTTAAAGAAATATGAAAAAAAATATCTGTGTCTCAACGTGGAGACACAAATGTGGTCAACTTCTCCCACTGACCCAATTCCATTCTTGGTGGTTCACCACATACGTGAATGCACTAAGAAAATACCAGAAGTTCTTCCCAAATGACACCTGTCATAATTGACTTACAGATTTGTGAATGATCAAAGGATAGTTATTGTTGTGTGAAACTGAGTTTTGTGGTATTTTTGGCATTATTGTTGCAGCAGATAACTGAAATACTGATCAATATGGCACTCACTAGCCTGATAATGAAGGTAAATTCATTAGAGTCACTGAGGACTTATTATCTGTAGGATAATAAGAACCAGTACTATAATAAATCATTGTGCTATATTTCTTCTGCACACCCTAAGGAAAATCTCTACCATTATGAGTAATATAATAAAATGATTAACTTTCTCCAATTTCTTCCCCAAAATACAAAGTATACCTATTTTAAAGACAACTCATCTTCTCATTAAGAATAACACATTCTAATAGCTAACATATGTGTGCATGTATAATATGTATATGTGTGTGTGCAATATATCTGTATTTATTTATAAGTTGTGTTCCTTGGAACTTTATTACTCAGAAGAGAAACCTGAGGGGGCCCCAGGACAATGAGAAGGCAACATATTGTACACACAAGTATTGAAATATCATACAGTTGTTACATTTTAAATAAAAATTTTAAACAAATGTTTAATTGCATATCATATTTTCATATTTACCCTGTAAATATGTACAATTAAAATAATAATTTTAAGAGAGGATCCAAGATGGCGGATTAGAGGAAGGCTGAATTCCTACTTGCTCCGTGGATTCCTACTTGCTCGGGATTCAAACAGCAGGAATATGACTCTCAACGAGATTTTATATTCAAAGCACATATAGGGGGTCCCCAGGTGCCGCTCCAGAACCAACTCAGCCGGGCTGGGCTCGGCCCGCCGCGGGCAGCTACGATCTGGAAGCGCCATATCCTGCAGCTGCTTCGGAGCCACCGACCTGGATCTGCGCCAGCCAACAAGTGAGTGCAGGTCCCCAGTAGCGCTTTGGAGTCACTGGCCGCGGTTCCAGCACCAGCCGGCAGCCTCCCAGGCAAAGACCGAGCATCTCAGGCTACCTGGGCATTCAGAGGCGTCCAGGAAACTCTGAGATCACGGACTCTGGTGGGGAGATGGAACTACCCCACGCCATTTTGGCGGCTTAACTGGCGGAGAAGGCTCATTACCAGCTTCCTGGGGCCTTCGGCTGCGTCAGGGGAGCTCCAACCGGGAAACTCTGGGAACACAGTCTCTGGCAGGAAGTGGGAACTATTCTGTGCCACTCCCCCCAGCTTCCCTGGCGGAGAGTGCCCATCTCGGGCTTCCCAGACCCTCTAGCCGCACCTGGAGAGGTTGGCCTGAAGCCCCTGGAATCACTGACCCCGGCGGGAAGGTGGAACTGCTCTGAGTTTGGTGGCTTCCCTGGCAGAGGGGGTCCATTTCCAGCTTCCTGGGGATGCCAGCTGCGTCAGGGGAGCTCCAGCCTGGAAACTCTGAGAACGCAGTCTCTGGCAGGGATGGAAACTATTCTGCGCCACTCCCCCAGCTTCCCTGGCGGAGAGTGCCCATCTTGGGCTTCCCGGACCCTCTAGCTGCACCTGGAGAGGTTGGCCCGAAGCCCCTGGAATCACTGACCCCGGCGGGAAGGTGGAACTGCTCTGAGTTTGGTGGCTTCCCTGGCAGAGGGAGTCCATTTCCAGCTTCCTGGGGCCGCCAGCAGTGTCAGCAGTGTCTGGAGTGATCGGGCAGGGAGATTTGGGCCTTTGGCAATAGCTTACAGTGTCCCCAGGAGAGAGCAACCACCTGCCACTGCCTGAACCCCCAGCGAGGAGTTCAGGTCAGCCTGGGCTCTCAAGCCCAGTGTCTCCATCACTGAGCACAGTTCTGTGACACCACCCCAACTTGAACTAGTGCCCAGGCCCACACCCAGGCCCGGAGTCTACCACCTTGCTGTATCTAATTGTCTATCAACACTAGGCTGCCTCTGCCCAGAAGCATTGATCATTCCCAACCTGGAGGTAGTGGGACAGCACCTTTCTTGGGTCACCGCTTGATCAAACACCCCTCAAGCAACAGAGGGGAAGATACACGAGCACCATGAGAAAACACGGGAAGAAAGTGTCCCAATTAAACATAGATGATATATCAAGAGAACCCAAAGACAGCATGGTAGAAGGAATGACAGAAATGGAGTTCAGAATGTTCATAATTAAAGTGATCCGAGAAGAGAATGATGTGACGAGAGAGCAGATTCAGGCTATGAATAATCAGTTAATAGAGCAATTGCAGGAAGCAAAAAATTACTTCAATAAAGAGATAGAAATTCTGAGGAAAAAACACACAGAAATTCTTGAAGGAAACAAGGAAATGAAGGAAACAATAAACCAAGTTAAAAACTCAATAGAAAGCATAATTAACAGAATAGATCACTTGGAAGACAGAACCTCAGACAATGAAGACAAAATATTTAATCTTGAAAACAAAGTTGAACAAACAGAGAAGATGGTTAGGAATCATGAACGAACCCTCCAAGAAATATGGGACATCATGAAAAGACCAAATTTAAGAGTAATCGGGATTGAGGAAGGCGCAGAGATACAAACCAAGGGTATGAATAATCTATTCAAGGAAATATTATCAGAAAATTTCCCTAATATGATGAATGAGATGGAAAATCAATTACAAGAAGCTTACCGGACACCAAATGCACAGAATTACAACAGATCCACACCAAGGCACATTATAATGAAAATGCCTAACATACAAAACAAAGATAGAATTTTAAAGGCGGCGAGAGAAAAGAATCAGATTACCTACAGGGGGAAACCGATACGTATATCAGCAGATTTATCAGCCCAGACCCTAAAAGCAAGAAGGGCCTGGAACAACATATTTCAAGCTCTGAAAGAAAACGGATGCCAACCAAGAATCTTATATCCAGCAAAACTTACCTTCAGATTTGATGACGAAATAAAATCCTTCCATGATAAACAAAAGCTTAAAGAATTCACAAAGAGAAAGCCTGCCCTACAGAACATTCTCAACAAAATATTCGAAGAGGAAGAAACGAAAAATAACAATCTCAGTCATCATGGGGAGGAACTACCCTAAAGAAAGAGTCCATCAAAGGAGAAACAAAGTTAAGCTAAAAACCCTAAAAAAGCTAAAATGACAGGAAATACAAGTCATATCTCAATAATAACCCTGAATGTAAATGGCCTAAACGCATCAATCAAAAGACATAGACTGGCAGACTGGATTAAAAAGAAAGACCCAACAATATGCTGCCTACAAGAGACTCATCTCATAGAAAAACATGCCCACAGACTAAAGGTGAAAGGTTGGGAAAAAGCATACCATGCACACGGACTGAGTAAAAAAGCTGGGGTTTCCATCCTCATTTCAGACAAAGCAGACTTCAAACCAAAGATAGTCAGAAGGGATAAAGAAGGACATTTCATATTGCTTAAAGGTAGCATAAATCAACAGGACATAACAATCATAAATATTTATGCACCAAACAATGGCGCATCCATGTATGTCAATCAGATCCTTCTCAATTTCAGGAATCAAATAGAACAAAACACAATAATACTCGGAGACTTTAACACTCCTCTCTCACCGTTGGACAGATCTTCCAAACAAAAATTGAATAAAGAAACTATAGGACTCAATGACAGAATCGCTAATCTGGACTTAACGGACATATATAGAATATTCCATACATCAAAAAGCGAATACACTATCTTCTCAGCAGCGCATGGGTCCTTCTCTAAAATAGACCATATGTTATGCCACAAAGCTACTCTTAACAAATACAAAAACATACAGATACTACCTTGTATACTATCAGATCATAATGGAATGAAACTAGATATCAACGAGAAAGTTAGAAACAGAAACTACTCCAAGACCTGGAGATTAAATAATATGCTATTGAATGATACATGGATAACAGAAGACATTAGGGGGGAAATTAAAAGATTCTTAGAGGTCAACGAGAATAAAGATACAACATATCGAAATCTCTGGGATACTATGAAAGCAGTGCTAAGAGGAAAGTTCATTGCAGAGAGTGCATTTAATAAAAGAATGAAAAGTCAACAAATCAATGACCTCACATTACAGCTCAAAGCCCTAGAAAAAGAGGAACAGATCATCACCAAAAGTAGTAGAAGACAGGAAATAATCAAAATCAGAGCTGAAATCAACGAAATTGAAACAAAAGAAACAATTCAAAAAATTGACGAAACAAAAAGTTGGTTCTTTGAAAAAATAAACAAATTGATAAACCCTTAGCCACGCTAACAAAGAGAAGGAGAGAGAAACTCCAAATTACTAAAATTCGTGATGGAAATGGAAATATTACAACAGACACAATTGAAATACAAAACATAATAAGAAGCTACCTTGAAAATTTATACTCCAACAAAATAGAAAACCTGGAAGACATCAACAGGTTCCTAGAGGCATATGAGCCACCCAAACTGAATCTGGAGGACATACACAACTTAAATAGATCAATTTCAAGCAATGAAATAGAGGAAGTCATCAAAAGCCTACCAACAAAGAAAAGTCCGGGACCAGATGGATTCACAGCCGAGTTCTACAAGACCTTCAAAGAAGAGCTCATTCCAATACTCCTCAAAGTATTTCATGAAATAGAGGAGGAGGGAACCCTTCCAAACTCATTCTATGAAGCTAATATCACCCTGATACCAAAACCAGAGAAGGACACATCAAGGAAAGAAAATTTCAGACCCATATCTCTAATGAACATAGATGCAAAAATTCTTAACAAAATTTTAGCGAATCGCATACAAAAGCATATTAAAAAGATAGTGCACCATGATCAAGTGGGTTTCATCCCAGGGATGCAAGGTTGGTTCAACATCCGGAAATCAATCAATGTAATTCACCACATCAACAGACTTAAGGTCAAGAACCACATGATTATTTCAATAGATGCAGAGAAAGCATTTGATAAAATACAGCACCCCTTCATGCTCAAAACACTAGAAAAAATAGGGATAGTGGGGACATTCCTAAACATTGTAAAGGCCATTTATGCCAAGCCCACAGCTAACATCATTCTAAATGGAGAAAAATTGAAAGCATTCCCCCTGAGAACTGGAACAAGGCAGGGATGCCCTCTTTCGCCACTACTATTCAACATTGTTCTTGAAACTCTAGCCAGAGCAATTAGACAGACCAAAGAAATTAGAGGAATACGAATAGGAAAAGAAGAGATCAAACTATCCCTATATGCTGATGACATGATTCTCTATCTAGAAGATCCTAAGAATTCCACCAGAAAACTACTGGAACTCATTAATGAATTTAGCAATGTAGCAGGATATAAAATTAATGCTCATAAATCTAATGCATTTTTATTTGTAAGTGATGCATCCTCTGAGAGAGAAATTAGGAAAACTACCCCATTCACACTAACCTCAAAAAAAATAAAATACTTGGGAATCAATCTAACAAAAGATGTGAAAGACCTCTACACTGAGAACTACAGAAC
>JAJEJO010000964.1:1671300-1855568 GCA_020662805.1 Glaucomys volans
TTATGCTAAGTGAGATCAGCCAATCCCAAAAATCCAAAAGCCGAATGGTCTCTCTGATATATGAATGATGATGCATAATGTGGGGGGGAAAGATGGCAAGAATGGAGGAAAGATAGCTAGCATAGAGGGAAGGGAGGGGTGGGGGTGGGTGGGGGGTAAAATTAATAACAGAATGTGTGACAGATACCATTGCCCTATGTACATGCATGAATGCACAGATGGTGTGACTCTACTTTGTGTACAATCAGTGAAACAATAGCTGTACTCCATTTGTGTTCAATGAATCAATAAGTAAATAAAAAAAATAATAATAATAATTTTAAAAAGAAGATAAGAGGGGCTGGGGATATAGCTCAGGTGGTAGAGTGTTTGCCTCCCAAGCACAAGGCCCTGGGTTCAATCCCCAGCACCACAAATAAAAATTGAAAAATTAAAAAAAGAAAAACTAAATAAACAAAATATTTATTAAAAAGAGGCTGGGGATATAGCTTAGTTGGGAGAGTGCCTGCCTTGCAAGCACAACGCCCTGGGTTCAAACCCCAGCACCACCAAAAAAAAAAAAAAAAAAAAAAAAGAAGAAAATAAGAGGTGGCGATTATAAACAGATAAACTGAGCAGATCTCTTTTCCCAAATTCAATCAGAGCAAATCTGTTTTATTTATTTTTCATGTTGCTTTTCCAGATTTAAGAAAAGAGGTTCCTGACAAATACGTCATTAGTAGATGGAGATATGTAGTCTACTATTCTAGTTTAATTCTATCATTTCTCAGACGAAAGAAAAGACTCAGAGTTCAGGTAGCAGGGAAAGGAAATGGTATTTATTAAGCATTTTTGTTATGTACTGATCATTTTTAATGTATCCTTCCTTTTAACCTCACAGCCTTGGCAAGTACAAGCTGTTCATTCACAGTTTTTACACCAAGATGTTAAATGATTTGTTCATAGTCACAGAGCTGGCAGGAGATAGAATGGAACCACTGACCTTTTTCTCTTTAATATCTCTTCTCCACCAATGAGAAGTGATTTACTTCAGCTACCACAACAAGTTGAATATAAGAACCACATGTAAGGAATTGAAGCTTCATGGCTCAATATCTGGAGGTTGTTCTATTTATTGTAAGAAAATATCCAAAGTAATTATGAAATAAATGTCTTGCTGCAAAGACATCAAAACAGAAAACAGAAACAACTGGAAACAAACTAACAGCATCAATTTCAAGACAGCCTTTAATGAATAGGAAGACAAATGACATCATGAATACTAATGTATTGCCAGCCTCTCTCTGGTATCTAGCCATAACTATTAATGAATTGCACTCAATAAGATTTTGTAGTCATTATTCAACCTCCCATTTGCCCTCAATCACAAGGGGCAGTGGTTCTACTATGCACTATGGACCAGACCCAGCTGGGTAAACATAGATGCAGGAACACAATATGAGTAATAGTTACAAAAAATATCTTGGATATTTAACACATACCAGATCCTGGGTTATTTTGTGCATAATTGAGTTTTATTATAACTCCTTAATCTAAGTTTATTAACTGTATTTTGTACATATGAAGAAACTTAATGAAGGTATAAAACTATTCAGTATAAGTTCATAATTTGGCTCTAGAACCCCTAGAACTTTCCTTTTATTAACTCTAAAAGTGGCAAGATTGATTGATTTTTCTCAAACAAATTGCAGCTTCTTAAAAGTGACATATTACCTCAAGTGGTTCTTTGGAGGATTAAATTACATATTGAAAATGTATCATATAATGCCCAACAAATACAATAAACATAAAATAATAGTATTATTATTAATGATATTATCAATTTTCTTATTAATAATATGTGCTAAGAAAAGACCAGATCTTTTCCACAGAGATTAAATGAATCATCGATCTATATGATGAATAACTGAATAATTTTTGAATCTTTGACTAATTTTCATAATTCTTCTAAATTTGCTTCTTTTGAATTAATCTCACTTTTCCTGCTATCCTTGCTTCTGAGTCCTTTAGATGATGCACTGGTTCTGAGCTCTGACCTGGACCCTGGTTTGGAGCACTTCTCTCACTCAGATCCTGCCTGCCCCAGTTCCAGGGTCAGTATTTTCGTTAACTCAATGTTCCACACTGAGAGCATCTTTCCACACTGCATTTGTCATTAGGGGTCAAGACCACAGGGAGAATGCTCTAAGTCCTAGATCAGGGTCCAGGGTCCTTTGGCATGAATACTAGCAGAACTCCTTTTGGCAAAATGGCCTGGCAGAAACTCAAATTCAAAAAAACAAGAGCTGGTTACTAGAGCTAATCTATAAACTAGATTAGCTCAGCTTCAGCTGAAGGAAAAGAAGTACCCTTGTTAAGATTAGTTGTTAAAATTAATATACAAATTTGAGCCAGACTAAGATCAAAGCTATTTGGTACTCACTCCAGAAAGGTTTTCTTAGAGATATGACTATTTCTAGGATTGACCATAGATTTTTAGTTACTTTTAAACCAGTAAGTGTTTTTAAATACTAATGTCACCTATAAAGAACTCAAGACCAGGCAAGACTGAACACCAAATTGCCTTTTTGCCTCTATTTTTTTATCTGTATTATAGAGAAAATATATCCCTTCTTATCACAAGATGTGGGGAAAGGTCAAGTGAGACTGTGTGTGAAGGGCTATGTAAAGCATAAGCATTTGTATCTTAATTGGCTTAATTTCTTCCTAACATTTATTGCCTTCCAAAGGTCTTTACATTCTGCTTATTTATTATGTTCATTCATTGGTTTCTTTGTCTCCTTAGAAGATTCAGAATTCCTAGAGGGAAAGAATCTATTTGTTTTGATCCCTGATTGTTCCTGAATATTTATCAACAAACATGTATTTTGTGCATACTAGATAAGTAAGAAATGTTTGTCAAGTGAATAAGTATGTTAATGTTTGTTATTATTTTAATTGTATTTGTTAAGACATTATCCATTTCAGTTGACTGATTTATCTTTCTAAAGAAACTTTGTAGAACTATAACTCACTCAAGCACTGGTGAAAGTGGTGAGGATCTTAGATCTGATCTCAAGGCTGGAAAGAAACTTTTTTCTGGGCAGTAAACTCTATATAGCTCTTCAAATTACACAAATTAGACAACTTGTCTTACTAAGACCATGTCTGGACTCCTCTACAGAAAAATAGTTTCTAGAGGTCAAATAGCTTACTCTTTATTCCTAAATTCAGTGATTGCATGTAACCATAATTTTGTTTAACAATAATCAGTTTTAAAAATAGTTGGATTCACTCAAGCAAATCTCTATATTGGATCAATAACATCAATTTCCTAAATATAGTCCTTTCCAGCTGGTTACTTTGGGTGTAGATAATCACAGACAGGAGGAGACTCCGATGTGGAAGTATCATGTGATTGTTCTGATCTCTAGGACTGGTTTTTCAATTCTCTGTCTTCTTGGCTACAATTCATATTTAAACATGAACAAAGAGATGTTTCTCTTTTTCTAAGAAGATAATAAAATACTTTACTGTTTATTGATTCAATAAAGTAGAGCAATAGAGATCAAATGCATATGCCCTTCATTCATTTATCTGTTCATACAGTACACAGAGATATGGTAATATGTGGATTGCGAGTAATCAAGAATGGCTTCCAGGAGGAAATGACATCTGAAATGTTGTGGCATTCCATTGATGAAGAGGAAATGAGTGTACCAGCAGATAGAACATCACATGCCCAGATGTGTCAGCAAGCCTCACAAGTCTACAGAAATATAGGTATTCAGCATGGCTATGGTGGTTTAAGGCAAGTATGAACTGGAATAGCACATGAGCATCATTGAAGGGCATTGCAATGAAACCCTAGGCAGCCTCAGAATACCAAAGTATTGACAAACCCCCAAAGTTTTGTGTAAAAATGAAAATAGAAGCCATCTATTGAAGATGAACTCAGCACTAGATATAGGCTAAGTAACTTGTTTCAAGGTCACATAATAAAGTAAAGTAAAGCATCCAGGACAGGAACCCAGACGGTCTGGCTCCAAAGGATGCATCCTCATCAAATATATTCTAAACATATTGTCAAGGGCCTCCATCCTGAAAGCTATGAAGGGTCACTGCCAGAGTGGAAAGGCCCCCTTTAAGTTTCTTTCAATGTGCCTCTCCTGCATGGGTAGAAATGCAATGTGTTCTCCTACCCAAAGGCCAGAGTGCAATGTCTTCTCTGTGGGCATGTTGCTGCATCCAAAGCCCTCCCAGTGGCTGAGCAGATGCCCTGCCAGATGGTAGCCACTTGGACCTGGACTGTACTGTGGAAGGCAGCCAGGACAATTGCCTTGTAACAGTTGTAAATGTCACCATCTCTCACAGACTGGACAGCTGGACAGAGTGCCCAGAGCAAAGCAGGTGCTAACCATGCAGCACATGGTTTTGCCGCCCAGAGCGGGGGAAAAAAAAAAAAAAGCACTGTGTTTCAGGCCAGAGCCAGCACCAAGCCTTTGGAGCAGTTCTCACTGCACCAAACAGCATGTTCCATTACACCCAAAAGAAGGAACATCAAGGAAAATGTGATTATTTATTCACCATTTCTACTTCATCAGCCCCTTGATGAAAGCTTTGTTGAGCTAACTTCTACCTTCCTGTTTATCTCTATTCTTTTCTGTTCAAGTTAAGTTTGTCTTCTTCTGTGAAGGCTTTCCTTTCTCAAAGTTAACTAATAGACAGTCCTGCCCTGTGGACAGTCAGACATACAAATAGGGACAAGACATGTGATAAGATGCAAATATACAGGTTAATACATGCTAAGTATTACATGGCCAAAGGAGAGACAATGACATCTTTCATGACAGATTCATGGAAAGCTTCATTGAAGAATCAAATGTTTGATTTGAATCTCAAAGTAGAAGTAAGAATTCACTATGTAGACAAGAATTTGAAGAAAATCAAAGTGACAAATCATAAAAAAGTAAAGGCTGAGAAATTTGTATTTATGGGTATCACTTGGCAGTTAAATAGATTCTGGGTAAAGGAAGCTGTATGGAAATATGTTTGCTTGCTTTTACTATTTAACAGACTACACCAAAATTCAAAAGTACACAAAAATAGGCTGTGAAATTCTGGTTAGGCCATCTGGACTTGCTCACTCATTTGCAGGGACTCTGCTCTAAGCAATGTTTGGCTGGAGAGACTCATCTGGGGCAACTCTGCTCGACTTGATCATCCTGCTCCTTCCAGGACCAGCAGGATAGTCTAGGCATGCCCTGCTAATGGTGGTGGTGGAAACACTAACGGAATCAGGCTACCGATACAAGTAGTTTCAGGATACTGCTTGTGCCACATATGCTAATATGTTGTTAACACAAGCATGTCACATGATTGGACATAAAGTCAAGGAATGAAGAAATGAGTCCCACCATCAGTGAGAGGACACTGTACCATATAGGTGAGAAAAAAAAATTAAAAAAAAAAAAACAAAAAAAACCCCACTAAAACATTGGAGACACCATTAAACACAGGCAGTAACCAAGTAACCAAGAGGAGTGTTTGGGAAGCAGGTTTGAATCAGATCATGGGATGTAGTTCTGATGAAATTTTCACTTTATCTCACCCTAACCTAAAGGAAAGATGGGCAGTAAAGTAATTTAAGTAAATAAATGATGTGTGCCTATGCATTTCAGAAATCTCTCTCTGCCCTCTACATAGAAGACACTTTGGAAGATCTCAGAAACAGAGACAGGTGAGCAGTTAAGAAGCTTAGAGTCTTAAAAGGATTTTAGGTAAGGCCAAAGCAGTATCAGAGGATATGGAGGCCAGGAGATTACGATTAGGTTTAAAAATGAGCATAATATATGGTATTTACAAACTGGCATAAGGCAATGATGAGAAAAAGAGGTAAGTTCAATTCTCTCTTTTATCCATCTTGGCTGAGGACAGCATTATCCAGAAAAATCAGAGAAAGCAAGAGATTAAAAACTGTAATGGGAGGGCTAAAAATAAGTGGTAGAAGGAAAACAATAGGACAGCTTGGACATGAGTAGCCCATGAGAAGATGTCCTATTAGGTCTGAAGTTGGGCAGGAGAGAGGTATAATCTGGAGGTAGAGTTTAAGAGTGATTTGTGTTGATATGGCTGTGAGTGTTGTGCTATGGTGACTGATTTGAGAAAGACAAAAGTGTTGAGTGAAAATAGAAATTCAAATTGTAATTAGAGGATGTTTGGGAGTCACTTTGACAATATGAAGCAAGCCAAGAGCTCTCTCCCACACAGAACCATATTTTATTACATTCCAGGGAGCCTGATGCCCATCCATAGACCCCTTAAGAGCTAGATTTTGAAATCCTAATATAAACAATAAGCAGAGAGAAAAATAACAAATGAAAGACTGCAAAAGGAATATATCATGGGATAAAAACAGATCTGAACTCTTGAGTCATGAATGAACTGGAGTTCAGAGTGCTAAAGTCCTATCACAGTAGAAGGTTTAAACTTGCCCTTCAATAAAAGCAGTTTGGAAGGCAAAGAACTAGAGAGAAAAGGAACAAGACAATGAAGGACAATATAACATGACTCTTGACCAGTACTTGTTTCTTGGGACCACCCCAGGCACACAGGCTCACTTCCACCCACTGGCATGTGGCAAGCGGGGTGACTGCACCACCCAGTGCCCAGCACGGCTCACGACCTGGCTGCAGAACAAGTCAGCAGAGTCACCTGTTAGCAGCCACAGGCCACCTTGAAGAACTGCAGACACTAAAAGCAGGGGCTTGGTGGAGTTTGTTTAAAGCCCATCACATTTACCAGGGTTTCCTGTGGAATGAAAGAAGCTGCATAGAAAAGTGGGTAAAAGAATCTTACCCTAGTAGTACTCAAACAGCAAAGTGATCTCCTAATTTCTTAGAGAGCAAAATATTTCTTCATTACTAGTTCTAGCACACAATAGCTAAATCAGAATCTGGCCAACAATGTCAATAAATATGTGTCACATGAACAAATGAAAGCAACTCTGGAGCACCAAAGAAACTCCTCTTTTAAGGCTTCTAAATGTCACCCTGCTCCTAAACATGCCCACTGCTGTAATCATCAGCCTGTTCTCTTTCTAAGAAAGAAAAGACACTGTTTTTCTAATTAATTTCTTTTATTGTTTTTAGTTCATCTGAGACATTTAGAAAGCTCAGATACAACGTAAAGTGTTTAATTATTATTTTTCAGTTTTCTCTGGCACCAAGCAAATTTGGCTATAAACATAAGCTAATAAACCCTGATTTAAAAGCCATAATGCCTCGAGTCTGTGTGCTTGAACTACAACTGGATGATGCAACACAAGGCCCTGGTTTAGTTAAAAGTCACATTAATGATTTCATCCTTCATAGTTGCCCAAAGAACCCTGAGAAAGAAACCTTCAACTCTTACATCGTTTTCTGTCTTAAGGGTAATGAACCATATGTGTAGACAGCTGCACTGTCTGTAAACTATGGTCATTAATTAGACAGGAGACAGGATACTTCCAGGGAGAGGCGGGTAGAGAGAGAAGGGTGAGACTTTGAAAAGTCATGGTGATTATTAATAACAGAAAGGGCAGTGAAAAGGGTAAAATGTCTGTCCTCCATATTTCAAACACATTACATTGCCCATAGCAGTGAAGTGGTTGAAAAGTGTGCATGGAGAGGGTTTTGAGGCCAGACTTTAACAAAATGGGGAACCACAGGCAAGATTGCATGCAGATTCACACACAGAATTCTAAGGACTCTGCCATGTTGGTGGACCTTTGCCCAAGGAAGAGGTCAATTTAGTGTTAAGGAGATACTGAATTATAGGGAAGAGTCAATCAAAGAAGCAAAGGAGAGAGGATCAGGTTTGAGCTATTGCCCAAGCATCAGGTATGAATCTGACATATCAAGCACTTGGATGGTTGAGATCAACTTATAAAGCCAAATTTGGCTGGAAGCAGCAAGGACAAAGACTGTGACTAATACGCCTTCCAGCTTAGAGGGCCAGAACCAACTAGAGCAGTGAGTATGGCCTGAGAGTCATGGTGTGCCCCTGGCACTCTTATTCACTTCATGGAACATGTTAGACACCTGAAGAGACAGATCTAGAAATAGAGGTAACCAGGAACACACATAAGCAGTTCTGCTTCTTGAAGCTTTTGCAATCTTCACCTGTTATTGACAATACCCATTCCAGCAACGGTGTCTGTGATCAAGAACCAGGACAAAAGGCCCCATGGACTGGGACTGATCTGTCTACTCAACACTATATTCCCTTTGTCTCACATAATGGCAGGAATACACTCAATAGGGATTGATTCCTTAATCGATAAAAGCATGCATTTATTGGAAAATGGGAATAACCTATCCACAAAAGAATCCAGATATATACTGAAGTCAGAACAATCAGCTAAAATGTCAGAGACGTGAGAATAAGAGTGATAGAAGTTTGACCCTGGTTTCTGCTCAACAGAATGGCAAAATCACAATAAAGAAGTGTTTAAGCAAAGTAAAATCTGGAATACAAGAGCCAGACTCTGAAAAATGAATGGAAGAGGGAGGAGAGAAATCCATGTGGATTATAAGAATGTGTACATTTGGAAACTGCTCTATCTAAATTTTCCTGTCCAAATTTTTTTCAGAAGAACATTGGGACTTGACAGACTCAGTCCTGGTTTTGGTCCATAAAATGCTGATCCTGTGATGGTGGCCAGCAGCTCTCAACTGTGTGATTGAATATGCCTGGGGAGGTACCTCTGCCAACAAATCTGGACCATTACCCCTTCCAAAGTACCAAGGCACCAGGTTGGCAGTGTGGATTACCAGCTTTAGAAACTCTTCCCACAAACACATGGCACACTGCCCCTTAGACCTACCACCAAATCAAATTATATATTAAATCCCAGAGCTTATTGCCCTTTTCTCTTTTATGTTGCTTATTAATATCTATACTTTATTGTTTTAACGTAGTATTTTTTTTCAGGACTATGTCTTGAATTCACCACTAGAGTGTAGACTCCCAAAAGACCTCAATATCATCTCACTCACACCTCCTTTCCCCTTTCAGTGCAGGAATTTTTTCTACCTCATTTCTAAATCTTAATCAAGTTTCAGACATCTGAGATCATTTTGCACTTACGAAAACAGATGAATCACCTTAGTATTAAAATTACTCAGTAGATTCTTCAGCGATCTTGTTCTTCCATTGTATCATAACTAAGGAAAATGTATATCAACAACTTTTCTTATCATTGCTAGTCTCTAATCTTCAAAATATAGTTTACTTCAATAAGCTTTTATAGGGCACTTATACAGGAGCATTTATGCTATTATGGACATGGGAGTGATTACAGCATGGACTATTAAATTTTGTCTGAGAAAGCAGACATGTAGATAAACACTGCGTAAGTACTGAAAATGAAAAAAAAAATATGTGCAGTGTAGCCAGGTATGGTAGCACCTGCCTCTAACTCCAGTGTATTACTCAGGGTTCTCCAGAGGAACAGGAGGTGTGATTATTAAAAGGGGATTTATTGGATCATCTTACATAACCAAAAGTTGGATAGTTCACAATGGCCATCTGTAGGCTAAAGAGCTAGGAGGAACAGTAGCTGAGCAGTCCAAGATGCTGAAACCTCAGAACAAGAGGGATCAAGGATGCTATCCCAGTTCATAACTGAGGGCTTCTGGAAACTCCCTGGAGAATCACTGGCAAAGTCCACTTCGGAAGAGTGAAGGATCAACAGTCTGATGTCCTCAGGCGATCCCAAAAGCAATCAAGACCCTTTCAAGAATTATTCCAAGTTTGCATCTGCAGTTGCTTCCTTGTTCTTCCAACTTTTATTGCACCCAACCTCCAATCTATTGGCTAGTGCTGTCCATGCTTAGGGAGGGTCTCCACTTCAGTTTGCTATCCCAATCATTCCTAGACACACCCTCATTGACACACCCAGAAGCCTCTTAATCTTCAGCGTATCTTAATCCAATAAATTCAAATTATCCGTCACACTTAGATACTTGAGAGGCTGAGGCAGGAATGTCAGCCTGGGCAGCTTAGTGAACTCTTATTTCAAAATTAAAAAAAAAAAACTACATTAATAGCCCTTTAAATTTCAAAGCACTTTCCTAGACTGTATGAGGCCCTAGGTTCAATTCCAACTACTAAAGAAAAAGAAAGAAAGAAAAGAACAGAAAAGAAAGAAGTTTGCCTGTGATATATATGCAAAGTGAAGGGATGTTCAAGGTAGAATAGAAAAATATTCCATTTGATTTTGATTTTATTAATGAACTATGAATCAGTGAAAAGACATTCCAGGAGGAAGAAGCTTCTCATATAAATAATCAGTGTGATAAACACAAAGTAGTATCAAAAAACAGATGTATAGGAAAAATACTGATGAAAGCATAATATTTAAGTATGCAGGAAGTCATTCATATTAATCAGGTAGGGATTCAAGGTGTAAAATACTTTCTAAGCATGCTAATCTACAAAGACCCACACTTCAATTTGCAGAGTGAGGATTAATCCTCATGTTCATATTCCCTGATTGGAAACAATCAGCATCACAATGTGCTAGTCAAATGTTAAACAGGTACCTGTCTGAGTTCTAAACCCAAATATAATCAGTTAAAACTTGTGCCATAGATAACAGGTTATATTTCAATAATAACAACAATATTAATACTAGGTAAGGTTTACTGGACATATTTATTAAGGGTTAAACATTGTCAGAAGCAATCTGTTGAATGAATGGATTCACAAAACACAGAAACCACAGAAAATGCTGAAAGCTGCTTACATTATTTCCATTTTATAGACAAGAAAATGAAGGCACAAGAGAGATTAAATAATTTGCCCAAGGTCATAGAAGAGCGATTAAAGTAAAAA
Source organism: Glaucomys volans (assembly GCA_020662805.1). Classification (NCBI taxonomy): domain Eukaryota; kingdom Metazoa; phylum Chordata; class Mammalia; order Rodentia; family Sciuridae; genus Glaucomys; species Glaucomys volans. The sequence goes on from JAJEJO010000964.1 coordinate 1,682,158, forward strand.
TTTCACAATTATAATATAGGGTCAGAGAGTGGTGTTGGTAATTCAATGTCAATAATAAGATGGGAAATGTAGATGATGAAAGATGGTCTTTATAATGGATGTTTTATGAGGCGATCATAAGCCCATGCAGCAAGTTTTCTGAGTGGCTATTAGAAATGAAACACTGGATGTCAAAGAGAGGGAAAGGTGCTGGAGCAATGGGAATGGACATGATTGTCAGGCCACATTTGGGGGAGTTGTTTAAGCACAGGAAGGAACACTCACCTGAAGTCCATATGTTGAAGAGTTAGTGTGTGTTAGGCTCATAGTTCAATTTGGAGAAATAGGAGTGAATAACACAGAGACATAACAAACCATAGAAAGTCCTTCTAAGACAGAAAGTGCTATCAAGGACAATAAGCAAAATTCTGAGAGTCAGATTATTGTGGCAAACACTTGATTGGCATGCCTAATATAACCGGCACTACATTGTTATTAAGTATTAACTTAAACCTCATAACCCTAGGAAATAGGCACTATTATTATCATCCACATTTTGCAAATGAAACTGAGGCTTAAAGAGTGAAGAAACTTGCCTATGGTCCTACTACTAGAGAGGGGGCAGACCTGAGTGAGATTCAACGACAGGCAGATTGGCTCCTAAGCACTGCATTCCAGGAGGTGGAAGGGAAGGAAATGGCATGGGAATTTAAGTAGAGATCATTCATCTATTTTATTCATTCATTCAATGAAATATTTGTTGAGCACTTGTTATGTGCCAGACATTACTTTAGGCAGCATGGATAGATCAATGAACAAGGCCAAACAGAAACTTCCTTGTACTCAAGGCTTGCACACTGTTGAAGAATTATCATGGTGACTTCAGGAAGAGTGCACAGGTGTTATGGAGACTCTTGCTCATTGTAGTCCATATAGAGTTAAGGCTTACGGCCCTCTGATGCATGTACAGTCATCATCCTCATTTTACATAAGAGGAAACTAAGCCCCAGGGTCTCAAATAAATAAAGTCACAGAGATTGTAAGTACAGAAGTAGAGATGCAAGCTGAGATCTGCTGGACTCCCAAGCTCATATTTAAACCAGTTTACTGTTGTGGTTCAAAAGAAGAAAAAGATCAAAACATAGTGTTTTTATGATGTAGAATACCAGGATGATTTTTAACCTCAAGAATGGGCAGGCGGCACAGGAGGGAACTGCAGCAATTGTTCGTTCAAATGGAAAGATTGGAGAGCAAAAAAAAAGAGATACAGATGACATTTTAACTGAAGGGCAGGAGAGTTATAAAAGAAGATTATCTGCATGTTTTTAGCTTGGCCCTCTCAAATGTTTGATCATGAAGAATTCTATAGAGCAAATGAAAGCCGCAGTCACATGCATCTTCAAACAAAAGTTTAAAAATACTTACATTGCCTCAGAATCCCCACAGCTCTGGAGACAAGGATAGAAATTGTACAAAATGGAATTTGCCCAATTAAACAATGGTAAACCTCTGATGATTTGATCCTATGGAAGATAAATATTTTTATTTTTGCTGAAAGAAATGTAGGCAAGTATAGGCTCAGTCGAGATACCTTTGATGGGATCTGCCTTTCTTCCCTTTCGAAGTTGCTTTCGATCTAGCCACCTCTCCCAGTAGGAAGGATGCTTTTGTATCATTCGTTATCAAAGAGGACCACGCTGTTCCAAAGGTATATGATGTGTCAGAAATACCTGCTGATGCTCAGACTCTGCTCTGAATTCCAGCCGCTGTGTAGCCTTTGTCTCAGGCAGAGGGAGTGCTCAGCACCCCGTTAATGTGATTGTTTAAAAATATTATCCATCCCTATGATCATGACTTTGGGGCTGTCACCATGTCAGTGATGGGTCATTCTGATCGCTTCCAAAAAAGGATTTGACTTGACATTTAAAAATAAGCAGACAAGCTCTATGAGCCCAGAGTCTATTGCATTGTGTGCCTTTTTCTTTATGGAATGGATTAAAATCTTCCTCCTATCTCTTCAGACCCAGTAAAATTGTTTTAATAAGTCAGATCTTAACTCTTATGCACAGTAAACAACCACTTACCCAAGGAATGCAGTTTTCTGACTAATTGAAGGAAAATAGTTTTGTGTTTTTTGAGTTAAATACTCAAATCTTGAAATTCATTTTATTGATGTCACATCTGATCATCAAAGCAATCCTATATGAAAGGAAGAGATAATTTCCTTAACTATATATTTAAAAAATTTTTGGTACCAGGGCTGAAGCCAGGGGTGCTTAAACACTGAGCTACATGCCCAGCTCTTTTTATTTTTTAGTTTGAGAAAGGATCTCCCTAAGTTACCTATGGCCTCACTAGGTTGCTGAGGCTGGCTTTGAACTTAGATCCTCCTGCCTCAGCCCCCGAGCCTCTGGGAGAACAGGCATGTGCCACCACACCCAGTTCCCTAACTACATTTTAATATAAGGCAACTGAATCTTAAAGCAAGAATGGAAATCAGCCTAATCACAAAAAATTTAAAAAGTGACAGAGCTAGGATTTAAGTCTAATTTAAACCTTAAAACTGATTTTCCTATTTATTTAAAGCAAATTTTTGTTCTCTTAACAGTATGGAAAAATTATAATAATACATGAAAACTTAAGGAAGAAAGTGTACAAAACTTTTTCAACTTTCTCTCTCTCTCTACACACACAGACACACACACACACACACACACACACACACACACACACATACACTCCTCACATAATACACGGTTATGGCTACGTACTAGCCCATCCTCACACTCTTCGGTACATTTCACATCTGAGAGTTAAATCTTAGATAATATACCTTCAGAAAAAAGAGGCAAGGTCACTTGGGTCAGTCTTCCTCTCCATGCTCAGGCATCCTGAAACACATCCTTTCCTTGTCTTTTATAAAACCATTCTTACTGATATTTGTTCCCTCTTTATTTCTAGAAAATGGTCCAGTGCACATAGATTTTGTTCACTATCTGAACCTGATGCCTATTCTCCTCTGATAGTTTTTCATGACTACATGGCCTTGTTGAAGACAATTAAGCTTTCAGACAAATTCAGTATCCCTTTTCATTGCCCCAGCCACCACACAGCACCGAGGAACACAATGAAGATCTTTTGTCAATTAATTCTTTATGAAAAGAAAATAGATTATATTTCATGATCCATTCACTTACAAATTATTTTATCAGGCTAAACATGACAAAATATTTCACTTGTAGTCAAAATGATGTACATTCAAACAATGATGTTTGGTTTAATCTACTCAATTAGCAATTTTTAAGAATTTTTCCAAGGATAGCACGAAACTGGCATTTTCAAATCCCCATGGGAAAAGTATTTTGGAATATGTATGTAAATTTTTCAATAAGTTCATATAATAATTAGCTTATAATTCCCCTGTAGAAATAATTTCATACTAATAAAACCAATAAAATTAGACAAAGATTTATGTATCAATATATTTACTGCACAGTAATTTCAGAATAGGAAGCAGTTTACATTTTCCCAAAACAAAAGAACAATTAAAGCAAAATAAGATACATCTCCACCAATGACTACAATGCACAGCTTTTATGTTCTAGATAGTATTTCATTACATTAAAAAAATTCATAATAAAATATCAGGTTAATAAAACTGCAGGATACCAATTTTCATGTACAGTAGGATCTCTATTACATTCAAACATGCATGTACATGAGAATGTAAGTTTGGATAAGGAAATGGTCTCGGTTCTACATCAGGGTGGATCCAGTAGAAAGTATGTTGAGGATGTTAGGATGAAGTGAGTGGGTTCAAACGAGAAAGAATCTCAACTAGAGTTTGGTTAAAAGAAGCTCCAAACTTTCTCAGAAATATCAGGGTGGCCCTCAGCCCTCAAACAGTATAGACAACCAGACTGAGACAGGTATACCTAAATACAAAGGAAAAGGAAAAGACATTTGGGATCTGAGTTTATTGCTACTGGTTTTGTTCAGTTGGCTTTGTTTCTCCCCCTTTGTAATAAAAGTAGAAGTAGAAAACTTTTACTAATGCTTTACTCTAGTTTTCTGGGTAGTTGGATGGAGAAATTTCATTATTCAGTTATGACCTGACATACTGTATTCACCAATTCACTCATTCAACTCATTTGCTAAGTGTCCACTAAATGTTGGGCCATGCACGAAAGTCACTATAAGGAGTTCAGGTCACAAAATGCTCCTCTTTGGTGACTTTGTAATCTGGATAAAGAAAGAAAATTAAGGTTATAAAAATCAAAATATAAAATTATTCATGAAGTTTCTTGTTTTTTAGTTTTACATCTTAGAGTTTTGAACATTTTTCAATAGAAAATTAAGGCTTTTACTTCAGGGAATTATAGGCTACATAATTTGGATCAACTATTTCACTGAAGGAATTGTTTAAAGTTGAATGAAATAAAAATTTCATCTTCTATAAAAGTATCAAGAAGCTATCATAACAGTAAGTAATAATGAAGGCCAAGATCCAGAAGATGCCAGGATTCAAAGACAGGAGCAGGGCACTGAGGAGAGTTCAGTCTTAGGGGCCTTTGCCTATCATTCAGAGACACTGGATGGGTGTTCAGTGTTTGGGGACTTCCTGAGTATCCAGGGCACAGAAGTTGAAGTCTATGTCCTGAAAAGGTCTGAAGCCTTGTGAAAATTGGGCCTTATGATTGGACCACAAAGGGCTCTAAGTCATGCAAGTAAAGACCACATCAATACCAAAACCAAATCAAACAAACAACAAAACGCTACTTACTCCTTGGTTCACATCCTTTAATATGAAGTGAACCGCAAGCCTAGAACTTAAAAGCACTGTTTCCAGATTACCATTGTGCTGAGACACCTTGGAAACATGAACACCACGTTCCCTTTTCCAGAGAAGGACAATGTTATTCTATGTTTCAAATTACTGTTTCAATAGATTTTGCAAATAGATGATCAAAAAAAACAGGCATAAAAGCAAGAATAATTAATAAAAAGAAAAATATAAGAGGCAGAGGAAAAGTAAACAGCACAAATAATATAAACAGATCCAATTATGGAGTTTTGAACATTTTGCAATATAAAATTAAGGCTTTTATAAGATAATTATGGTGGTATGCTTAAGGAGTAAAAAGTAAGCATGAAATTTTCTGAAGGTACCCAGAAATTATAAAAAGTGACAATAAACCTGAAAAAGAAAGCAATTTACATGTAAGAACTGATAAATACGATAATCAAAATGAAAAACTCTAAGTTTAAATCAATTTTCTGTATCTGCCTGATAAAACAGAGGAAATCCACTGCTTTTATGTGCCTTTTATCTTAAACATTTTTATCATTTACATTTTTATATAGCTGTTACTTGGCCCTAATCCAAATGTTTTGTAAAAGTCATGCTTAGAGAAGATTGTTTTTATTCTTTAAGGACTACATAATGTGCATTCCAATAATTCTTGACTCTACTTTTATATCTTTATATCCCTTAGCTCTATTTTTCATGCTGATGCTACAGAAAGAAGTTCATTGATTTCCCTCAGCACTTTCATCCTGAAGATACTTGTCAATTTTACCATACCCTAATGGTAATGAAGCCCATTTTTTGCTATGTTCCTGTAATCTTCCCTGCTAAATCTTCCCTGGAACACTTTATAAATGCATTTATGAATTTCTTTCAATCTCAGTTTACCCTTACTTGTTGCAAAGACTCAATTTCTCTTTCTTTTCAAGATGATGAAGGAAATTTGTTTTGAAAAGATTGATTATGGGCCAGTTAGATTGATGATTCTTAGACAGAAATGTACCAGATTGTTTTCAACAATCCCAGATGAAATATTTCTAAACATGAGTCTGGAACTTGAAAAGTCACATTGTTTGGTGGCATAGAAGGAAGACCCTGGTCTTTGGAGTCAGACACACTTGAGTTATGTTCCAGTTGTCTTTTACCAACCCTTAGAGAGATATTTCTTATTTTCAAAATTGAAGGAAAGATCTTTACTTTATAAAATTTTTGTATGCATTAAATGGAATAATCTAAGTGAAGGATCTGGTAAATAGTATAGATTCAATAGGTCATAATTCCTTCTTTCCTCCTTCTCCTTACCTGCTCGCAATTTGAGACAATTTCTAATTCAGGGAAAGCTAAACTCAAAATTCATGGAAGCAAAAGTCCACTGACAACTGGCATGTCTCTGCTTAGAAATATTCTCCTCTTCATATAGTCTTATGATATACCACAGAAACAGATGATGATCACAATTCCTGTCTGTCATCCCAGCCGTTGTTTTCATCAGCCTGAATACATGTTTAAGTTTGTAATCTTCTTAATTATGTAATTCACAAGGGGGCATAGCATGAATATTCTTAATCACCTTCATTGACTGAATAAATAAAAACCAAAGCTACTAGGTCTTATTGTATTGTTTTCATTTTAATATGAGGGGTTTTTTTGAGTAATCAGATATGTTTTCAGCATGATTTATGATAGTTGGGAGCCAACCTTGTTTTATGATTCCAGAAGAATATAATCCCAAGTTCATCACAATACCCAACGTGATAAACTAGAATTGCCTGTACAAGTGTTGGTATCATTGTCCTTTATGACAGAATCCTGAGTTTGTTTACTTTCTTCTATATAGGGCATATTCTTCATGGGAGGCAAGATCCATTATCTCAAAGTGTGAACCTTTGTAGATTCAAGCCAATCATGCAGAACTCACTTTCCCTGCCTGTTGATTTGTTCATGCATAAAGGACTGACTTCATGGGCATAGTTAGAAGGTCTTCATGCTTGATTTAATGTTCTGCCACCCTCACCTTGAAATTTTAATTTTGAGCAAGGAGCTTTGCACTTTCATTTTCCCTTTGGCCCTGCAAAGTATGTAGCTAGTCCTGCAGGCATGAGCATGGAGCATAATGCTGGGAAATGAGTCATGATGGAAAGACTGCTGGGAAACTGCTGGGAAGATGTGTGTTTTTGTTTTTGATTTTTTAGTTTAAAAATAGAGAAAGCTTCTCTTTTCCCGCCCTCTGCATACGGCAGCATGATGAGGAGTCTGAAACTTGGACTATAAGGATAGCTGCCCAGGAGAATAGACCAATATTGAGAATGACACAGCCATGCTTAACCCTAAATCTACTATACTGATACTTATTTATTGTTACCTGAGAGAACAAAAAATATGTTAGAAAACTTTTAGTTAAGTTTCTGACCTTTGCAGACAAAAAGTGCCAACTTAAGGTAAATTTTACCATATTCCATGCAAAATCTATTTTCAACTTGTTATGACTTGGATCTGGAATGTCCCCCAAAAGCTCATGTGTTAGGTAATGTGGCAATGTTCAGAGGTGAAGTGATTGGACTATGCAGGCCGTGAGCTCATCACCCATTTGATGGATTAATAATGTGAATGGACTACTTGTGGTAACTGTAGACAGGTAATTGGAGGAAGTAGGTCACTGAGGGCATGCCCATGTGGACTATACTATCCCTGACCCCTTCTTGTCTGTCTGTGAGCCTTTCTCTCTCTCTCTAACTCTCCCCACTCCCTCCTTACTGCCATGAGCTGAGCAGCTTCCCACTGCCCTGCTCTTCTGTTACTTTCTGCCTTGGATCCTGCTGACCATGGACTGACCCTCTGAAACCAAGAGCCAAACTAAACCTTTCTTCCTCTGAGATGTTCTTGTCAGGTACTTTGATCACAGTGACAAAAAGCTGACTAACATACCATTTTTTTCTTGCCATGGAATTCCATTTTATATGAGTCCATGATTTACCTAGTTATTAAATTTATCTTCTCTTGCTATTATTGTTGACATGTGACAAAGTCTAACCAGTGAGACAAGAATAAATGAGTTATTTGGATTTCTAGGAAGATTGTTTTGAGGTAGTTGATTCAGGTGATAAATGCTTTTAGACTTTCCTTCTAGAGCAATTGGGCAGGGAGAATAAGCCTACAGCTCTGATGACTGCATCTGCACAATCAGCTTTGACCTCCATGCCATTGAACTTCTTCTTCTCTTATTATAAGAGATAATAAATTTCTATCTTTGCTGTTTGGTGTTCTAGTATATGTTACCAGAATTCACCAATGAATAATGACATATCATATGGATGTTAAAATGTACAAATTGACTTCACTGTAAAAACTTATTCATATATCCAATAAGCATAAATTAAATTTACAGAATTTCGAGGAATATCCTGTATTTTAATGGTAAAGCCATGAAAAGAGCACAATGTCACATTCTCCCAGTCCTCATTATACTGTTCCCTAATGCACACATATACACACATTAGGGTATATTAGCTCTTTAACTTTTAGGATAAGTTTTGACTCCTATACAAAATGAAATAGTGTCCATTAATAATTCTATGATGATGAAAAATGTTGTGTATTTATGTACTGGAATACTATTCAATCTTTCCCAAGAACAAAATTTCTCTATTTGCAACAACATGGAGAAGCCTGAAGGACGGCATGTTAAGTGGAATGAGTCAGGCAGGTACAGAAAGATAAATACCACATGCTCTCATTTACATGCAAAATTTTAAAAAGTTTAAATCATAGAAGTAGAGAGTATAATGGTAGTTTCCAGGATCTGGGACTGTGAAATGGGTAGAAGATGATCAAATTATACAAATTCTTAGTAAGTTCAAGAGGTCTATTGCACAATATAGTGATTATAATTAGTACCATATTTTGAAAATCAGTAAGGAACAGATTGCAAGTGTTCACACCAAAAAGAAATAAAAGTAATAAATAATGTGAAGTAATGTATGTAACTCAATTGAGCCATTCTAAAATGTATACATATTTGAAAATATAATGTACACAGTAAATATATATAATTTTATTTGTCCATTGAAAAATAAAAAGAGTAAGTATGCCAATCTAAATAAAATGGGAATGTAATCTCAATTAGAAGTGGTATGGAGAGGAAATCCCATTAAAATCAAAGGGAGATCAGTGGAACAGAGAAAGGAAATTGAGAGGCAGAGAGGGGAGACAGGAAAGAAAAGAACAGTGGAATTAAATTGACCAAATTATGCAATGTACATATATAAATATAGCACAGCGGATTTTGCCTTTATGTACAACTTTAATGCACTATTTCTTTTAAATGTAAATAAATAGAAGGAAGATCAATAGAGTAGAAGACTGGGAACACAGGGAGGAAAGAGGAGAGGGCAAGGGGAAGTACTGGGGACTGAAGTATAGTAAATTATATTTCATGCATGTATGATTATGACAAAATGAACCCCAATATTAAGTATATCTATAATACACTAATAAAACATTAAAAATAACTGGTCAAAATGAAAAAGAAAAGAAAGAAATGGTCATGGGAAGATGGAATATGATTCAGTTCAGAAAACGGATTTGCTTCAGAGGTAGCCAAACTTCTTTGGACATCAGTCCCATCTAGAACTGTGCTAAAAGCTGGAATTCTCTTTTTGACAAATAAATTTTTTTTCTTGAGTGATCTTTATGGTACTTTCAAAGTAAATTGAGATGTTCTATGTGAAAGTCTACAAAATGGTGTACATGTTTGAAGAAAGGAAAACAGATTCATATCCACTCCACTACATAATTGTAAATCAAAAAGTAGTCTGAAACTGGTCCAATGGTTAACTTGTGATTGTAACCATATCTTAAAAAAACAAATTTAGTTCCTGACTCTTATAAAAATAAGTTCACAACTACTAGCATCCCTTCTTTACTTAAAATAAGGAATAGAATGACATGGAATTTCTGTACAATAAATTATAAATCTATTTTTGGATTGGTCTGAGGTCTCTATATAACTGGCCCTTTTTTAACATTTCTGCCCCTCTTTCTCTCTAGTTCCCATAAGTCTGCTTTTTCCCACATAGTGTGGAATGTTCCTCTACATTTCTGTAGTTTCTATTACTAACAATAGAGCATTCATCACTCAATATAGAGTTCTTGATTTACAACCTTTCTTGGTAATGAGACAATTGAGTTCATTGAGGTTAAAGAGTGTGCTTTTCTCAACTGTGTCTTGTTAAGGTATAGAATGGCACCTGAGAGTAAAAGAAAACAACGTTTTTTGGTGGAAGATTTAAATTACTTAATCTAAAAAATTGACTAACACAGTGCAATACATCATTAGAGCTGCTATATTATCTCTTTTTAACTGTAAATCTGCCAGCTCAGTGCTCTGTCCATTGTAAAATACTAATACCATAAAATCTTGAGATAGCATACTCAGAAATGTTACAAATTAGAAAATTATATGATTGGCAATTTGGCCCCTCTGTCCAGATTCTACATTTGAATGGTGATTTTAAATGTAGGGATAGGTACAAGGAAATGGATTGGATGGAAAGGCCAAGCAGGATAGTGAGTTCAATATTCCCCATGTTCTCTTGCCTTAAGTCCTCTAGTTCACGTTAGAGAAAAAAGTTTCAAGTTCTAACAACCTGTGAGATTTCTGGACTTGCTGCCTATATTCTGGAAAAGTCAAGGAATCAGGGAATCAGGATCTTCTCAATCAGTATTTAAGCTTCACTGAACGACTCTTACCAATCTACCCCGTACTATTGCAAGACCAGGGTGAATGGGGATTACTGGAAGAAAGACTACCAAATCTTGGTCTAATAACAACATAGACTCAACATAGTCATGCCATTAATTTTGCAATATTATAAATTTACATTTTATGCAATTCAAATGTTTTGACCCTGAGTATTGTTATGATGGTTTTATACATTGATTAAACTTTTAAAATGAACGAAAATAGAGTAATCAATTAAATTTAGAGATCCATAACTGGTTCCTGAAAATGTACTTATAATTCATGATAATGCCTTCAGAATCAAAGTAATGAGAAATATATAAAGAAGATTAGGAATAAGATAAATGATGCTTACAATGCTAGATTTTAGAAAATAAATTTTTTAATTTCTACCATCAGGAAAATAGAAACATCAACCTGTTCTGTGTAATATAATATGTTCCAGCTATTTTCTCAACAACATGCTTTACAAATACAAAATGATAATTGTTCATTAAGTATATTTTTAAAGTTCAGCAATGGAGGACTATTAACAGTGCCAATTACCAGCCATTAAATTAATACATATGTTGTAGTAAATCTATTTGTATTCAAAATATCAGAACTAGTCAATGAATCATAAATTGAGTATCAAAGATAATTTTGCACATTATAAATTGGGAACCATTTTAAGTGTTTTCTAGACATAAATACAGAAATATTAACCCTTTATATTTTAGCAACATTACCAAAAAATTAATAATGACAATGAGATAATAGACCCTACACTATTCTTGGTTTCTCTGAAGGATGGAAGATGAAGGAATGTTTGATACTTTCAGGGTAACAAAGTAAAATCAGGAACTTGATAATTCACATAAAAAATGAAAACTACCCCATGAGTATAATTCAAACACACATAAAATTCTGGAAAAATACACATCTAAAATGAAAATTGACTAAAAGACTGTAATTCTATTATTTCAAAAATAATATTATTTAATGTAAAACTAAAAATCCTGAACAATATAAGGAATCTAAATAAGAAAAACTTTTGTGTTTTAAAAGCTAGTGCCATTCCATTTTGGTGTTTTTTCCTTAGAATCTTCTTTCTATATTTTTTTCACATTGTTGCAAATATTTTAAATGATTTTAACTTTTTCTTTAATAGTATGTCAGTTGATTTCCATGTTAATGAACTGTTTCAATTAATTCACTTTCCAAAATCTCTCATTAAAATACAAAATGCTTGATACAGAAGATTATGTTTTATTTATCATGATATCTTCAGAATCAGACACAGTTTTAAACCATAGGCATATTTTTAAACTGTCCCTTATCCAGATTTATTGTTTCACCACCTTAACTCAGGACTCTCAGAATATAATTCCATATATCCTCTGGATCCTGCCAGTGTAAGTAAGCTCTGTAACTACTTTAACATATTGTGTCTTCCTCCCTTTGTAGATGAGTGCTTTCCTGTACGTAGTTATATTTTTCTATTTTTTGTAGGGAGTGATACTGAGGATCAAACCCACGGCCTCACTCATGCCATGTAAGCATTCAGTTGCTGAACCACAACTCCAGTCCCACTGTACCTGTTATGTTGTGACTTGATCCTTGCTAGTAATCACATAGGAGAGAAAGTGAAGAGTGGATCAGATGCTATAGAAGTCATCATTGATTGTCCTGTACCGAGGGGAGGCCAGCAAGCACTAGCATGTAACAGGGATAGTGAGTCCCCTCAAAGGCACAGATTCAGAGGGATATGAGGTTTCAAGATGTTCAAGAATAACAACCTCTGTAGCCTCAGATCCTAACTCTGGAGTCTCAAACATTTTCATCCAAGACTGTGACCTTGGCATAATAGACTTGGTAGGACTAGAAAGATAACTTTCTTGCAAGTTTATCACTCACATAATTAATTCCCTATCCTGATGCTCAGCTTTTTCTGGACTTCTATAGATAAAGTCTCTCACACGTTGCCTCAGAGCCCTTCTGACTTTTACCCTTCATCTGCAGTTGAAGATTAATCACCCACATCCTTTTGTTTACTTTCTCCAATGCATCAATGTCATTTGGCAGAAACCATGCAATTCCATTCCCCAAATCTTTCTGTTTTTCAAGGCAATTATCTACCTCCTTCAACTAGAGGGAACTCTTGAGAAAAAGTGTTCTACTTTTAGTCCAACTCTAAACTATAAGTTTCCTCACCGACATGTTTGAAGGCAAGCAGCCTTTATATTATTAACTTCTCTTTTCCCTTCCAAGCTCTCCCGCATTCCACTACTCAAAGCCAAAATCCCATTTTCAAGAGACTTTTTACTTTCCTAATAGACAATAACATGGTAAAAAAAAAAAAAAAAAAAAAAAAAAAGTGTCAGACAGAGAGTTTGGGATTTATATCTACCCTCACCCTAAACTTCTGCCTCTAGCCTCAGCTTTCCACAGTCTCTGGTCATTTCCCAAGATAAGACTTTTTACCTATACTTTGACTATGCAACCAAAAATAATTTTTGCCTATGCTTTGACTATGCAACCAATGATAATGTCTGAGGCTATGATTTTTTTCCCACAGAGAAGACATTCTTGATTGGGGACTCATAATGATTCAGTTGCTGAGGTAATGATATGTTAGTGGTGAAATCTATAAAGAAATTGAAAGCAAAATGGTGGTATTTATTATGTGAGAAAGCAGTAAACAGTATCCTTCAACTATTAGCAATTAACAGCAAAACCAACAACATATTACCCAAGGGGCATAAGCCTCTGTCCTAGGGTGTGCTTTCTTACTCTGATCAAACCTCATTTCTAGATAAATTTCTAGTAGACATCTGGTTTACCTCTAGTTTCTGAAACTAACTTTATTTATTGTAAATTTTTTCCAGTTTCTTTTTTTATCAGTGCATATTATTAATACAGAATTGTGGGTTTCATTGTGGCATATTCATATGTACATAAAAATGTAATTTGATACATAATATACAATTTTACTCAATACCCACTTATTGAATGCTGTTCAAGGTGCACTTTTAACTTTTTTAAAACATTCACAATCACTTCATTTAATTTGTGGAAGAACTAAGACAGATATTTATCTCCATTTTAGAAATGAAAAGACTGAATTCCACAAAGTTTCCATTCGGTTACTTATTTAAATATATTGACCATTAAACCATTTACTCCATAGCAACAAGAACTAGGTCTGTTGTGCACATGATGCCTGTTACACAGGAGGCATTCAATAAATATTTCTTAAATTAAACCAAATTAATACATCCAGATAGTACCTGCAAAGAATCAAGCATAAAATTTGAGTGACAAAATTCTTGAAAGTTACTTATGCCTGTAAATTTTCAGCAAATTATTAATAAGTATTTATGTTAAGAACAAGTATTATTATGAACCATTCCTTATGGTTACTAGCACTTATCATGTTTCCTAAACAAATACGTATGTATATTTTTTAAATGACTGACATATTAATATAGAAACCCTCCTGGAAATAGTTGTCTCTGATGTTTCACCTAAAGTATGACTTTACATACAACATAAAAAGGCTCTTTAATCAAACACCAAAAGAAGGAAAACAATGAGCTTACCTTTATTTTGTTGAAATCTGGTTTAGTATTTTTATAGAAGTCCTCATTTCTGAATTAAAATATGAACACAAGCTAACACTTCAAAGCTCTCCATGTAAACAACTGACTTCAAAACGTTGAATTCGTGTGAGCTCTGCTAAAACCCTATTCCTTAATTATGTTCCACTTTTTATTTAAAACCACAGTTTTTTCACTTTATTTTACTTTCTTCCATCTTTTCTGGAGTATTATGCTTTAGTTTATTTTCAGTCTCGTGTGAGCGATAACATTTTTTTGATCAATGAAAAGGTTGGTGTTTCTAAAAGTAATGGTGTGTAATAAAGCTGTTCTACTCCAACAATTAGAAACATTTTATTATGTAATAAAATAGGCTTCTTTTTTCTAGCTCCAGCTACACAACATTAATTCAGACACTAATTTGCACATGATGTATTATTGATAGAGCTGTATGAGCATTTATTACTAATATGTACATATACATATATATTAAATTATACATTATATTTAGATCACATAAATAACCAGTCTCCATAGATTTTTGTTTTATTTCGATATAATAATAATTTTTCCTCTTGCAGAATAAGCCTACCAGAATAGGTCCAAAGAAAGAGGAATATACTCAAGGTGGCAGTATTTTGGAAAGCAAGTGCATCAAAATGAAATGAGGCAATTTGGACAGGGCTTTTAGTAGTGCCCAACAGTATTCTCTGTCAGTGAGATATAAATGCAAAGTATTATTTATTGGAATGTATGCACAACTCAAAGCAATGAACCATGAGCTAGGATACCTGGGTTTGATCCTACCTGTGTCAAAATGGAGCCCTTGATTAACCCTTGGAAAGTCAACTCTCTCAAAAATATTTGCATCATTGATGAGAAGTCTAAATGGGCTCAAAAGTTTTTTCTAGCAATGAAAATATCTGAACCACAAGGATCAAGTACATTGCTCTTTGTTTGAGTTCTTCCTGGCCATATATCAAAAGTTAGAGTTGAAAGGTTTTTGGTTATCAGAATGAAATGTTTTGTATTCTGATGTGAAATGTATAGGTTGAAATCTGAATATCTGCTCCTGGCATGCCAAATGCTTGTGACCTGGAAAATGTCTTTCTCTGCAGCCTTATTTCTTGTGGCCTGGTACAGCTTCAGCTGTGTGCTCCAATTCACCAAACATGCCAAGTCGGTTTCTGCCCTGAGTGTCTTTCTCCCCTTTCTTCACCTTCCAATTTCTGTCTGCTCAATGCCAATTCTTTAGCCACAACTTAGCAAATATTTCTTTGGTCACAAATGCTGATATAAGCGTGCAGAATAGGTAAATTGAAGGAAAGATCCACAGGAGGCATTGTTTAAAATGCAAATTCACAGGCCAGTCCTGTCTGAAGAAAACAACCTATTAGGACAGGGCTTTAAAATTTGTATTTGACCAAATCTCACTTATTCTAACACAACTATTTGATAAATGACCTTTAAAGAAACTGGCTATGAAGAACTATCCCCCTTGTCTTGTGGCCCATGGGAGTCAGGGAGGAAATATGCCATTTCTCCCCTAGAGGAAGTCCCCTGGAAAACTGAAGGATCTGGTTCCTTTAGCAGTAGTTGGTATAAAGGAGAGGTAACTTCTCCCTGTGTAAAGGACAGATGTCTCCAATTCTCTACATTTGACATCAGCTGTAATTTTTCTGCAATTGAGCAGACTTTTATAGTCACATGCCTAGTTTGGGTACTCTGGTGCTTTTGAAAAGAAAGCAATGAATTTTACAAAGAAAAAGCTGTGAAAACCAAAACTACAACAATAACAAAAGCAGAAGACATTCTTGCACAAATACACAATCCTATTGCTGCTAGTCCAGAAGGCCTGGCATGGCCTCCCTTTCAGCTCCCTAACTTCTCTTCCTGTTTAGATTCTATTTTTTCCCATCATTTCAGAAATTGTCTCATTCAGGAAAACGATTCTGAATACTCAGCAAGGTGTTCGGTCAGGTGATTTCTTATGTTCCCATAGCACCCTGTGTTCCCTAGAAGGTAAGTGCTTCTATATTAGTACTTAACTTCTTTGTAATTATGTAATATGTCCATGTTCTTACAAAGTCAGGGACCATAATTCATCAGTATTACACTTTGAGGCATATGGCCAGCTAATAGTAGGTTCTCTTTAAAGTTTCATTAACTGAAGTACCCTGAACTCAGAGCTCAAACCACTCCACTACAGAAAAGAAAATTGGGCAGGAGGGTGTTAGAAAATACAGGTTCTATTGGATGTTCTACATGGAGCCATCTGAGTGACTTAGGAAATCATATTTCTCTCTGGGCTTCAATACCTTATATGAAAATAAATAAACTTACTAGGCTTTAATTCCCTCAAGGTTCACAATGCTTTATTCATAAATAACGTTCAGGGCAGTTAGAATAATAAATTGAGGGATATTTTTCTACAGTCTGGAGATCATGCTAGCTATGAAATTGTGTTGTTGATCCCTTCACTATAACACCATTATAGTGACGTGATCATAACTATCTATGGGTAGTTAAAATGCTAGAGAAGAGTCAAGGGGAATTTCTTATTTCCACCACTTCTGGTTTATACACATAATCCTTTATAATGTCTAATTCTGAGCAAAGATAAACCAACCACAGAGAAGCCCACTCTCAAATTAGCCCATCAGCGACCTCTTGAGGTCCTTTGATATTTTACAACCATGTGGGATGAAAACATTTGAAATGCATGCATTAATTATAATAGAATGTTTCTTATTAAGTTTTCCCATTTAGAGAGAGCACTATTGGCAATATAGACTTGTACAAACTCTGAGTTGAGGGTAAAACAGTTTTTTTTACATTTTGATTTTTTTTAGATTTGTTTTTAAGTCAGCCCTACCTAGGTTTAAAACAAGGCTAGATACACAAGCTTGCTCTGTTACATAGTAAAGAAATTTAAGTGGTTCAGGAGATCTTTGTTGAGGATTATTCCAAAATAGCTCGCCTACCATTCCTAATTTCACAGCCTCTAGGATAGACCCTCTTGTATCTTAAAAATATCTGTCACTCCTTCTAGTCTTTCAACTACTGAAAATTGGGTATTATCCTCATATTTCCAGTGCCCATGCAGTATTTATATCAAAGAAAGTTGTGTTAAAGGAGACAATGATCTTTACTTTAAAATTCTATCTTGAGGATAATATTAAGGCCATGCATGTGCAGCAGCTTGGTAAGGTGCTATACAAATGCCACTGTGTATTATCATTTGTTGGACTTGTTACACTCTAAGGGACAGAGGCATCTATTCAAGGTATTCACACTGGCCCAGGAAAAAAGTGCCTTGCATCATGTATAACTGAGAGTAGTTTCATGTGATAACAGTAATCTCTATAGGGATCTAAATGTATCACTGACTATAATCAGAATTTTGGTCAGGCAGATAAGAAGCCAGTGGTTCTAGAAGAAGAATGGAGAGTAAGAAACCATAAAATTATTTTTTTGCTCTAAAAATAGTGTAAAAGATGGATCTTTCCTTAGTATCATCTATACTCATGAATTTTAAATGTTTACTTGGGATTTTGCTGAAATACTATGTTTGTAGCTTGTGAAACTCATTTGGCTCCACAGTAAATATTGGATGGAACCTTAAGAGTCCTCCACTAGGTTAAATATCATTAGAATTATTTAGAAAAGGGAAACACAAACAACCCAATGTAGGATGAAATTTTGAAGATGAGGGTCTCAGCCTTTATTGACAGGCATACCCATGGCCTATTTCTTAACTGAATTCTAGATTTCCAAAATCTTCTCAACATCAACTCTAATGTTCCACATACATTTCAAACTTTATGCACAGGGTTGAGATAACTTTGATCAAAAATAAAACTTTCCCACCTTATGGCTACACTTCAGGTCCAGTGATCCATTTTCAGTTTTCCTAAATTCACCTCTCTTAAGATATTCTCTTAACTCAGTTTGGGACTCCTTTTTCTAGTGTTTTCATCCAGTTTTTAAGATTATGTTTGAAAGTCTACCAAATCCTTTCCCTCCCTTGTATTCCAAATCCAATCTCTTCATTTTAATTCCACCATATAGAAATTAATGGTTTCACTGTCCAGCCTGCTGAGCTTAAAGACACTCCAGGAAGAGGCTGACTGATTTGAGCTTAGTATCCCTATCCCTATTGCCAGCACATATCTGCCATGGAGCCTAGGAATTAAGGGCAAAGGCTTTGGTGTTCAAGTTCTCATGTACCACTTTCTAATCACGTGATTTGGTGCATTTTAAAATTCTCCAGGCCTTTTTTCAGCCATGTATGTAAGTGGAATAATGAACGTTCTTAAAATGCTTTTTCTAAAATAAACTAGACATGGTATATTAAGCAGTGCTTCCTGCACCTGGCACCTAATAAGCACTGACTGAAAGACTCTTTAAGTTATACTGTTGACTAATGAGAGAGTGAATGAACTGAGGATCTGGCTGTGATGGACAGCTGTAAGTCAAAAACCAAACCAGACTGGGTGCCTATGATCCTAGTAGCTCCAGAGTCTGAGGTGGTAGAATCACAAGGTCAAAGCCAGCCTCAGCAACTTAGCAAGACCCTGAGCAACTAAATTAGTGAGATCTTGTCTCATAAAATTTTTGAAAAGGTGGGGCTAAGAATGTTGCTCAGTGGTTAAGTGCCCCTGGTTTCAATCCCTGGTACCAAAAACCAAAATAAATGAGACAGACTTCATTACCCTATGTACATGAATGATTACATGAATGGTATGAATGTACAAAATGCACAACCATAGAAATGAAAATTTGTACCCCATTTGTATACAATGAATCAAAATGAAGTCTGTAAAAATTTAAAAATAAACAAAAAAAGAAAAAGAAAAAAATCAAAATAAATAAATAAAATGGAAAGGCATTCTAGGTGAAAGAAAAACTCTGAAAATGGTAGATGGGAAGGTGTGTTACACAGAGAAGATATGTTTGGAGTACAGTGTGGATGGAAGGTAGAATCAGATGCTGTGAAAGCTGAGACTGAAGTCTCACCAAGCCCTCAAATGCAGGCCGAGGGGAGACGACCCTAGGGCCCCAGCTTGAGCTCTAGGCTTGTTGACACTGAGAGTCCAAGAGATCCTTCACAATCTACCAGATCATTTTTTTTTCTGAGAGCTTCAAAAGTAGTTGCTCATCAATTGTTTTCTCTTACCTGTCACTTCAGTTCCGGAAGTACAATCTAATGGATTTGCAGGGCTCGTGCTATTGTGATTACTTCTCTTCCACTCCCTTGGCTGAAATGGACTTTTCATACTCGCTGTGGGATATATGGATGGAAAGGTAATTAAACGGATAAATGATGTTTCGTGGAAGTTGTGTCTAAGGAAGAGGTGATGTTAGCCCAGAAACATCTACTATTTGTGTTTTCAGTTGCACTTTTCTCATCGTTTTGTTTTTTAATGAAGAAAAAGCATTCAGCAATCTCTGAAGATTGTTCTTCAGCTACTGGACATCTCCAGGGACAACCATTAGGGTATATTTTCCTCCTTTTCTTCTTTGCTATTTTTTCCTCTCCTACCTATAGTTTCATCTTTTGTAAATTAATAGGATTTGCTATGTTATTGATCACTCACTGTTTTTAACATTCTGTAGGATGCCAACAGTATAGAGTTTAGAAATGGATCATAATATCACAACCACACACACACATTCAACCCTGTACACATATCCAGAATCTATTGTTAGTTTGAAATATCGATCTTACAGAAAAGCTGGAAATGGCCTGAAATAATGCATTAGAGAATCCAGCCCACACAAAAAGGACATGAAGGATCTATGAAAAATGAATTGTCCTTTCCCCATTTCTATTACACTGGATTGTGTAGAGGATGACAAAGAACTAGTGTCATGATCTCCTCTGCTTCTATTGCTTGGAAGATGCCGACTCAGCTTCTTCCTCAGAGAAGTTCAAAAGTTCTCTTCCTGAGAGTAAAGGCATGAGATTTCCATGTTTCCAGGAAAATCTGCTTTGTTTAATCCTTGGTATTCTGGACTTCAACTTTTGTGAACATTCATATCAAACATTTGTCATACTTTGTATACTATTTTTATTTCTATATTGCTCCAATGCAGACCATGAGCCCTTTGCATACACGACAAACTGTATTTTATTGTTTTCTTTAATATATCAAACAATTGCATTGTATTCTACATGCTATAATCTAGGCACTATTTTGAGTGCTTTTCAAATACTGAAACTCATTAATCCTCTTCAAAGCCCTTTGATATAGAGACAATTATCATCCCCATTTTTTCAGTTTTGGAACCTGAGTTTCACAAGAAATAAGTAACTTGGCCAAGGACATGAGCTAACGAATGGTGAAGATGGGGATGAAAACTAGACCATCAGGTTTGAGAGCCTCTGTTTTCAAGAACTCCTCTTTGCATCTCAAGTTAGGACAAAGTCTTGCACATACAAAGCCACCAAAT
Organism: Glaucomys volans; assembly: GCA_020662805.1. Taxonomy (NCBI): domain Eukaryota; kingdom Metazoa; phylum Chordata; class Mammalia; order Rodentia; family Sciuridae; genus Glaucomys; species Glaucomys volans. Next base: position 1,702,718 of record JAJEJO010000964.1, read on the forward strand.
AAATAACATTTTTCCTGTTAGTTTTCTGCTGATACAAATGTCTATATGTCTCTTGTTTCTGTCCCACTAAACCATGAGCTCTCAAAGGGGAGGAGTCTTCTCTGACTTTGAGTGGTATCTCCAGCTTCTAAAATTGTGTCTGGAAATGTACTTCACAGCTACTTATTTGAAGGACAAATGAAGGAGCCAGTAACTGAGCTCCTCACAAAAAAGCAAACTTTTAATGGAATCATCATACCCTTTTGTATTAGTTTCCTCTTGCTTTTGTAACAAATTATCTAAAACATAGTTGCTCAAGAAAAACTGTCATCTGACAATTCTGTATGATAGAAGTCCAACACTGGGGATACTGCCGTTTACCGGTGACCGAGTTCTGCTTCCTCAGGTGTTGAAGTATAATGCCAGAGAAGCACGCCAAGGCAAGCACGTTAACCAGGTTTTATTTAAAAGTAGTAACACAAACTTCTCCCGGGAGAAGAATCCCCAAATGAGTGTACACTGCATCTTCTATAGGTTAGGGCCTCCTTTGTTCTGTTCTTTCCTCTGACCCTTATCTTTATTTCCTTCCTGCCTAAGTGATTAGGCCCTGGTGACACAGCAAAAAGGTGAGATACAAAAGCTGAGAAGCTGATGGGCAGAGGGAGGGCCCAGTGATAGCAGGTAGAGCCCAGGGATCATTGATTAGCAACTCCCTGCCTACAGCTTTTCCAGAGGGGCAGTTAAGCAGGTAAACTTGGTGACCAAAAGGGCTCTGGAGACACTGACATTCCAATCTCCCAGGGGTGGTCTCCAACTTCCCAGACTCTGATGGCCTCCATTCCTCGATTTGACCAGATTTCTTATTCTACACTAACTGCCTGTCCCCAATTCTGGCTTCACTGGTCTCAGGATGCTAAGATCATTATGCAGCTGGACTGTGTGTCCTTGGGGGGCTCCAGGGAGAGGGTGCTCTTTCCTGCTTCTAGATGGCCCCTATTGGGCTTGGGTCAGGGCACACTTCCCACCATTACACTTAACAACATTGCATCCTTTGTGCCTCTTGCATAAACATCTTTAATCTTTCTCCTCCTCTGCCTCCCTCTTCCACTTTTAAGGAGCCTTGTGAGTACACCAGGTCCCTTTATAGTCCCGGATAATTCCTTTTGTGTCATTCATCCTAACGTTGTGACAGCTCCAGGGATTAGGGAGTGGATCTCTGGGGGCCATTATTCTGGTTATCATACATTTGCTCCTTTACAAATGTCTCTGATTCCCCCATGCCTATTCCTTCACTTCATCTGTAAATGAATTCCTTGTTTGTTTGTTTTTTAACCTCCATGTGGTACTGCTTTCTTTCAGTTTGTACTATGATTACACGTGCACACATCCTATTCCCAACCACACAACAGGTCTACTCATTGTAGAGAGAGGCACACAGCTGTACCTCATAGAGGACCTACCTCATAGAGGACAGACTTAGCAATATTTTTTTTGAAGAGGACCCTCATATAGTTTAGTCCTTTATCCACCATTTCTGAAAAATAAAGTGGATTATATACTAAGCACCAAATGAAGAAAAGAATAGCTGAAAGCAAAGAGAAAGGACACAAGATAAGAGGGATGTATGGAAGAGAGAAATATCTGTGGCAGGGCGGGGTAGGGGGTGGATACCTGGGATCGAACTCAGAGGCACTTAACCACTGAGCCACATCCCCAGCCTATTTTGTATTTTATTTCAGGGTCTCACTGAATTGCTTAGCGTGTTGCTGAGGTTGGCTTTGAACTCTCAATCCTACTGCCTCAGCCTCCCAAGCCACTGGGATTACAGGTGTGCACCACTGTACCCAGTAATAGATTGTTTTTTGAAATAATAACTTAAAACTTCCATTTGTCATGTGAAGCTCTATACTAAAAGACAAAAGTGCAAATGTCTATTTTAAATCACATTAATAGATGGGGGGATACCTCAGCCCCATTACATAGATTAGAAAACTGAAGCTCAGAAGATTTAAGTGAAGAACAAAAAAGAGTTCTTTGTGCAACATTTAATCTCTACCAAAATCCTTAATTTTATATTCATTTTATATCCAAATAAATGAAATTTCAGAAAAGTTGGTAATTTTTCCAAGGTTACACATATATCATGTCAGAACAAGATTTAGAGAAAAGGTATTTCTAACTTAAATGAGCATCCAGACTCTATTCAGAGTTTAAAAGACTGCTTAGAAAGACAGTCTCCTTGACACCGAGATGCATAAAGGAAAGGAGACCTTAAATGACCACACTTAAAAATAACAACAGTTATGTCCTAACTCTACTGGGAAAAATTTGTGTTTTTTTTTTATTATCACTCTAAAGAAAATGAAGCCAGAATTGGACAGGCAGTTAGTGTAGAAATCAGGGAATCTGGTCAAATTGAGGAATGGAGGCCATCAAATTGAGGAATGGCGGCCATCAGAGCCCTTTGATCACCAAGGTTACCTGCTTAACTGCCCCTTCCCCCAAAACTGCAGGCAGGGAGTTGCTAATTAATGCCTCCTGGGCCCCCACCTGAATCTCCATGTGGCTCTTCCCCCTGCCATTTGCATCCCACCTTTTTGCTGTGTCACCACTGCCATATAAGCAGGAAGGAGAGATAAGGGTCAGAGGAAGGAGCAGAACAAAGAAGACCCTAACCTATAAAAGATGTAGGGTGCACTCACTTCTCAGGGATTCTAGAACATCAGCCATGGCCCCCCTTCTCCCTCTAGGGAGAAGGTTGTAATACCACTTTTAAATAAAGCCTGCTTAACATGCTTGCCTTGCCGTGCTTCTCTGGAGTTATTCTTCAACACCTGAGGAAGCAGAACTCGTCACCTGTAAATGGCGGTATCAAAAATATATGATAATTCTCTATATGAGCCATAACAAAATATATCCACAAAAAGAATAATCAATGTATTAATATCAGTGTACTATATATGTATGTATATATTTAAATATGTCCACATGTATGCACTATGTTTTTAGTAGCAGCTTTATTCAGATATAATTCAAGTATCATGAAATTCATCCTTTTAAAAGTGAACAATTCAGTTTTTTTTAATCTAAAAACACATAGCTGTGCAACCATCACCACTACCTAATTTTGAAACATTTTTATTACCTACAAACAAACTCCCCCCCCATTACCAATTACAACCCATTCCCTGCCCCCACAAAGCCCTCCTCCAGCACCAATATGATTTCAGTCTAGATATGCCTAGCCTATTCTGTGCATTTCCGATGGTCAGAATCACACATTGAAGCCAGAACTGGACAGGCAGTTAGTGTAGAAATAAAGAATCGGGTCAATCTAGAAAATGGAGGACATGAAAGTCTTCTGCATCTGAAAGTTGGAGGCTGCCCTTGAGAATGGAATGTCAGAGATCTCCGGAGCCCACTGATTACCAAATTTATCTGCCCTTATCGAGGACTATAGGCAAAGAGTTGCTAATTAAGACCCGCTGGGACATTACCTATTCAGCCCTCCCCCTGCCCATCTGCTTCTCAGCTTTTGCATCTCACCTGCAAAACTGGGCCTAGTCACATAGACAGGGAGGGAAGAAATGAGGGGGGAGGGAACAGGAGAGTAAAATTTATAAAAAGGACAGGATTTACTCATCACATGGATTCCACCTTTGGGTCCCCTTCTTCCACCCAGTAGAAGTCTGCTTTTACTTTTCTTCAATAAAGCTTCTTACTTTCTACTCTACACTTGCCTCGGGGTGCTTCTCTGGCGTTATATTTCAACCCCCGAGGAAGCAGGACTCAGCACAGGTAAATAGCGGTATCAACATCATGGGATCATTTTATACTTGTCTCTTTTTCATTTATAAGAATGCTCTCTTGAGACCCATCCAAGTGGTATGTATTAGTACTTCCTACTGATAGGGCTAAAAATATATTTTATTGAGTAAATGTTTCATCATAGGAAGGAAGGAGGGTAAGAGAAGAGAGAAAAGGAAGGCAAAGGAAAAGAAGGAAAGATAAGGAGAGGAGGGGAGGAGAAAAAATAAAGGAAAGGGGGAGGACAGAATGAAGAAAGAAGCAAGGTTCAAAGCCTGTTTCTACCACTTAAAAGGTACATGACCTTGGACACATCCATCCTTAGTTTTCTTACTTGTGAAGTGGAACCAATGAGCATATTTAACACAGAGCGCTGCTGTAAGTATGGAGAATTAATATAGGTGAAGACCTTAGAAGACCTCGCAGAGGGGGTCAGAACATGCCAGTCCACATCTGCCACTTTGGTATGAAGACTGTTTAGAGCTGAAACCAACAGAAAGACCAGAGATTCCTAAAATAGCTCTCTGCTCTCCTCTCCCCTATTATATAAAAACAAGTTTGGACTCCAGGGAGCCAGGAAACTGCAATAAGAGGCATCTATACAACAGACTTTGCTAAAACAACCCTTTTCTTCCACTAGCACTCACCCTGTATTTATCTTTCCAGTTCGTCACCTAAAGGGAAGCCTAAAACCCTTTTCCTTTGTCATGATCCTTCTCTGCACATTAACTGCTCTGTGTTAAGATTCTTTAAAGGCCAGAGTGTGCATCATCCTTTGAGTTACTCACCACTGAGTCTTTTCCACATGGATGTGGGGTACATATGTTAATAAACTGCTTGCTTTTGTCAGGTTAATCTGTCAGTCTACTTTTCAGAGCCCTGCTGAAGAAGCTTAGGAGAGTAGAGGAAATGTTTTTCCTCCCTGAAACAGGCACAAATTGTGTATTTGGTAAAAATACTTTGTTATACTTCCCAAAAAGATTCTCCAGTACCATCCAGAGAGAGTCAGCCCCACCCTAATCCACCCTCCCTATAGCCCAACCCTAATCCCTCTCGTGCCCTATAGTCCCGCCCTAATCCCATCCCGAGCCCTATAAAAGTTGGCAATGACACAATTAACACGCAATTTCCCAGCACCCCACTTTTAGGAGTAAGGGCAATTGTCGCTGGCCAGCTAAAATAAAGGCTTCTTTTGGCTTTACGTGATTGGCTTGGATGATTTTATTTTCTTTGGGTACAACATTTGGAGGCCCCACCAAGATCTGATTTCTCCAAGCCCTCAGGCCTAAATTGGCCTCCTGTGATGGTTGCCTGGGAGCCCCCACCCTGAGTAGAGGGGAGCTTCTGAGAGATGTGCCTCAGCCTCACTCTTGGGGGGACCCCAGCCCATCTTCAGGACGCCTTTCTGGATGAAGCCACCTGGTATCCTGTATTGGTGAGTCAACTTTCTGTATCTGGGGGACCTGGTCAGGCTGGATGCAGCCGCTTACACCAGTCCCAGGTCAGGGCGAGACGTCGCTCCTGGCTCTGGCAGGCCTCTTCGTGAGGCCTAGTCTGGTGAACCCCCTTCGTGGGTTCAATCTGGTGGGGCCCCCCGTGGGGTTCAGTCTGGTGGGCCCCTCATGGGCTCAATCTGGTAGGCCAAATGGGGCCTAATCTGGTCTGTCTGTATGTGCTTTTGTTAGTCTGGTCTGGGCCGCATGGGTGGCTAAGGCGTAGCCCCTGTCGGGGCGGTCGGCTCGCCTGCCACGTGGCTGGCTGGCTGGAAGCCGCTGTCCGGGTCCAGTTGATTCGGCTGCAGCGTGGCTGGCTGATGGGTAGCCACCATCCAGGGACTGGTCTACTCGGCTGCCAACATGGCCACCACTTGGCTTCCTGCATAGCCGCCACCTGGGGCTTGGGCTCCTCGACTGCAGCGTGCCTGGCTGACAGGTAGCCGCCGTCAGGGGCTGGTCTGTAGCCTAATCTAATAGGCCTCCCTGTGGGGCCTACTCTGGGTCCTTGTCTATCTGTCTGTATTTGTCTTGTTAGTCTGGTTCATGGCCATATGTGCTTTCTGTGTTTTGGCTTTGCTTTCTATGTAGCATCTCTCTTCAGGACAGTCTACTATGGGACAGAATCAGTCAACCACATGCCCCACTGTTCTAACTTGTTTTTTAGATACTTTTCAGGATGTACAAGAACGAGCGACTGACTATGGAGCTTTTGTTAATGGATGTAACTTAAAGTTTTGTGAATCAAAATGGCCCGCTCTGGCCTCGCTGTCTGGGGCAGTTTCAAGGTTGATTGGTGCCCTCAGGGCATTGGGCGGCCAAACCATCAGGACCGGGTACCTTACATTCAAATTTGGATTATGGCTCAAGCATTGCCTTTCAGCTAGTTCAGGAACTAAGAGAGCCTGCACCTGTTTGACGGCAAAGGCCAGACCCGACTTAAATGCAGCTCGCGCTGCTACCAATCCCCGGAGACTCAGGTAACTCTGCCAAAAGCCAGGGGCCAACGGAGGGAGAAGATGACTGGGGGCATCTGCCCTCTTGCCCTCCAGAGGAACCAAGGGGAGGAACCAAGTCCAACCCCCCCCAGTGTTACAACACCCCCACAGCAAATTGTTTTATAATATGTAAATGACATGTGCTCCACCCAGGAGGAAGAACAAACCCTGTCCTGATAAGAGCCTGAGATATCAGGTTTCTGCTGGAACCAAATCTCAAGTAGAACTTGTATTGAAATGATAATAGAGGAAGCAAAAAGCCCAGTAGGAGACCAATTTCAAACCCAAGAAAAGAAAAACCAAAAGAGTGTTTTATTTGAGAATACTTGTTGAGCTCATAAACTAAGGGCTGGCCAAGTATTCAACTTAGATTTTTGAACATCTTGTTACATTGCAATGGAAAAAAACCTACAAGGCCTTTGTTTAAGTGTATATTATGTCCAAAATTCATGTACATGATATTAGAGGTTAGCACTAAAAGAAAAACTGGATCCAGGTATATTTGATTCACGTGATTAAAAAGGTTCAATTTAAATTTGGTAAATAAATGAAGGATTAAAAAGGTTCAATTTAAATTCAGTAAATAAATGAAGGTAAAATATATCTAACCTCACAAATCTCTAGGTGGTCAATTAAAAAAATGTTGATGTCTATAAAATGTGTAATATCAATTGATTTTTTAGGACTTTTCCACAGGAAAAAGATGGCAAATATTATTCAAAACACTTGTCTGATTTTGGTTATTACAGTAAAATAAGTAAATTAGAGTTAATATATTACACCTTAAATTCCATGGGGTGACATGCTTTAGCATTATTGGTGCTTTCATGGATTGGTAAATAAAGGGATTTAGAATTGTTTTGTATCATCCCTGAGAGCAAGGTTACTAACAGTGAAATCCTAATAATTTATCTAACTTCAGAAATTTCATAGGAGTTGTTTTAGAATACAAACAAGGAAGGAGTCGACAGATGGGAAAGGGAAAGTAGAAAGTTCTAGGTATGAAAATACATTCAGTAAAAGGAAAAGGAAAATATTTCTGGGTAAGAAAATCTGTGTGTAAGTAAGGGGCAAATTCCAACAAGTTTTTGTGTAACTAAGTAGTTATATGTATGTGAGACCATCAATTAGAAACTGTTTAAAATTTTCCCCCAAGGTCAAATGTTAATGGGCTAATATAAATCAAAGTGTAATCAATGTGTTAAAATGACAAGAATTTCTTTACGTTTTATTCTTTATTGTGGTTAAATAACTGGTAGGGTATTGTGCTATGTTGTAGAGCCTAGGGAGTTTTTTTATGTACTTGAAAAACTAGATTTGATTGCTCTTTGTATATTCATGTGTCCATGTCTTCTGGGTACCAGGTCTTTAGAGCAGGGAATTTGTCAGGCTGCTGTTCTCCAGGTTAGACTTGTCTGTGTTGGTAGTTTCAGGCTTCTGGGAATGGCAAATTTTATTGGGGATCATTTAATATTCTGTAACAGAACCTGCTATCAATAGCGTATATGTAAACTTGTTACTTTTTAAATGCAAATGTATTTAAAGTTAGTGAGAGCCTGATTTGTTTAAAGGTTAATATCATGAAACATAAAATATTTGGTCACTTTGCCACACAAAAGGGAAGTTAAAAGCTCTCAGCCTTTCCTTGATTTGTTTTAAATGCAATATATTGTGTTAACAACTATTTACACAGATTCAGGAAACAATACATGTAAACTGTGTAAAATGATGTCCTAAGAGGGGGCAAAAATAAACTTCAAACCTGGAACACTCTGCCTAAGATTGTAAAAGGCCTTACCTGAAATAAGCGTCTGCCTCCCACCCTGCTACAAGTTAGAATGTTTCCAAAAAAGTCAGCTTTCAGCTCATTTAAAGTTATATTCAAAAGATTATTTTTTTGTTGTAGAATTACTGTGATATCGAATAGGAAATATAATATATAACTCAGGCAGGATTTAGGATGACTATTACACAAACTAGATATGTTTTTACTGTTGTTAATTATTTTGTATTTTCCTTGTAAGCTCTGTAGCTGATGCCAGATTAATGTTTTGAAGAAGAATACTAGGCCATCACCTATGAAATAGATGAGATAATAACTGGTGAAACTGGCTTGCTGGATGTTTAAAATCAAACTTAAGAATTGAGATTAAAACAAAGGGGCCAAGAAAACCAGTTTTGATTCTTGCCCTCAGAGTCAGCCTGTGTCCAGGGAATGAGAGAGCTTCTCTAACTTTGCAACTCTGGGTCATCGTTCCTGCCTTCAGAGCCTCAGTTCTGCTGCCAGAACTCAGAGTTTTCATCCATGTAGACAGTGGGCAAAAGACACCACCTGGTTTCTATGTCTCACAGAAGGCATAGCTGTATCCAGAGCCGAGGAAACACCGACTGCCATCAACCTCCAGGTTGTGGGAACTGTTACAGCCAGAGCAATAAAAGCCACTGGAGCCCAGATGCCACCACCACCAGAACTTGGAGGAATCCAGGACAGAACTCAATCTGAGTAGACACTTCTTAAAAACCCGTGCATTCCAGGCTTGTCCCCCAGAGTTGGAGATGCAGCAAAGATTGCTGAGAACAAGGAGGTGCAACAGTGGGCCAGACAGGCTTGGCTCCTGCCCTCCTGGGGCTGATGGGAGTGAGCAAGGACCAGCCTCCCTTTGCCATGAATGGAAGCAAAGAGTTGTCAGCTGTCCACAAGGCAGAAGCCACTGTCTTGGAGTTGCTGGAATCTAGGAGGAGCGCTGCTGCCCACCCCAGAATGCAGAGGCTGCTGGAATGAAGGAGCTGCTGAAATGCAGGAACTGCCACCACCCAAGCACAGGACTCTCAAATTCCCCACGAGTGACCCCTGTGAGAACTCAGCTGACTCTTAAGAGACAGGAACAGGTCAATTTGACCAACTTGATCTTAAACACCTAACAAAACAGTTAAAACCAAACCAAACCATAGACATTCTTGGGCATTTAAAAGAAACAATAGTTTAATGTAACTTAAGATGTACTTGTGTTAGTCCCTAGAATAGGACTGGAGGCTACAAAAGAGAGATTCTTAGGCAAATGTACCTGATAATTCAAGTTCCCAAATAAAGGCCTCAACCTCTCCAGCCTTTGATAGGCCTTGTTATGGGAACAACTTCTCAGTTCTTCCACCTGGTGAGAGATTGACTTCTACCATGTCATGATATTCTGTATTAATCTCATTTTGGTACTTATGTCATTTTGTTTCTCTCTCATAGAAGCACCCACCCCAGATGACTTTACAACCTGCTCTTCCCAAGCAGACGTCTGCTCCACATTGACCAGATTTCTAAAAGGAACTTCAAACTGCTTCCCCAGACTCCGCCCCCTTCCAGCTCCAAGCAGCAAGAGCAGTCAGTGCCCCGTCTCCTTACAGCAGTAAAAAGTTCCTAATTAAGGACAGGCAGTTAGTGTAAAATAAGAAATCTGGTCAAACTGAGGAATGGAACCCATCAGAATCTGGGACATTGGAAACTGAAAAACCACTAGTTTCCTAAACAAGGGTTTGTTAATGTGGATAAGACCAGTGGGGAATGTTATACTTCCCAAAAAGATTCTCCAGTACCATACAGAGAGAGTCAGCCCCACCCTAATCCCCCCTCCCTATAGCCCAACCTTAATCCCTCCAGTGACCTATAGCCCCGCCCTAATCCCATCCCGAGTCCTATAAAAGTTGGCAATGACACAATTAATGCGAAATTTCCTGGCACCCCACTTTTAGGAGTAAGGGCAATTGTCGCTGGACAGCTAAAATAAAGGCTTCTTTTGGCTTTACGTGATTGGCTTGGATGATTTTATTTTCTTTGGGTACAACAAATTCAGTCTGTAAAATCAAATGATTTATTCTATATTTTTTTCTTGTATTGAGAAAAATTTTGATCAATGTTGCCTCTACACACAGGTTGTTTGTTCGTCTACCCCATTTTTCCCAAGACCCATGAGCCTCAAATTCCTATTATATATGTATATGAAAAATCAAAGAATCATGCCTTTTCCTCTAACACAAAACACCCTTGTCCTCAAAACTGTTGTGTTTAAATTAGCTCATACCATTTACTTTATACTCTTTTACATAACATTAGAGCATTCTTTATTTGAAACTAGATTTTATTTTTATTTCACGTTTTGAAAACATATGCCATCTTATGACCTACGAAGAAGACAGCTTTTAAAACTCTAAGATTTTAATTTCTGATATGGAAATTTCAACTGTACCAAGTATATTTGTTCTTTTTGTTTGTTTTCGTAATTTTTTTTTTTTATTTTTACAGACTACATTTGGATTCTGTATGGAGCATGACCAACGCCATCTTGTTATGAATAAGTTGTTTTGCTTAGAGCAAGTGTTTACTTGAAGTGACGTGTTTACGTAGTATGCTAATGAGTTAACCCTATGCTGGAATAAGAGATGTGGTGTGTTTACCTAGTATGCTAATGAGTGAACCGAACCCTAAGCTGGAGTAAGAGATTTAGAGTGTGCAGTGTCATGATAAGAGTGTTCACGTGATTTGTCTATTGGAACTAATGGAAAGTAAACAAGCGCCGGGGTCCGCCCCTTTGAGTGTATAAGAACTCCAGACGGTTGGAGGAGGCAGAGCATTTTCCACCGCTGGGTCGCTGGCCGCTCTGCTCTCCAACAACTCTGCGTCTGGAGGAACTGTGTGACCTGGGTGTGACCTGAGACGGCATCAATAAACAGCCTTGTGCACCAGCTTGCTGTGGTGAGTCCTTTGTGTCTTCCTGGGAGGGCCCCGCTAGTCGCGACCTCGTCCCAGAACGAACCAGAGGACCACGTCGGAGGAGTCTACAGGCTGCTCGTGACAGTTGGCGGAATCAGCAGGATCCTTGGGTCCGAGCCACTGGAGAGTAACGCCATCCTGGATCCCGAAGAGCAAGCGCTCCGGCAGCACGCCGAACATCTGACCCAGGACATTGTTGAGTACGTGCATGAGATACTCGACTTATTGGAGGAGATACTGCACATCTTGAAGCCTGAGGCCCAGAGCCCGGTACCACCCGTGTACTCACTGATCACCCCGCCTGGGACCCCGGACTACTCGCCAACCTCGCCAGTAAGCCGTCCAACCACCCCAGGCAGCATGGAGGACGACGAGGAGGACGAGAAGCCACCATTGCTGTTCCTCGCGCCTCCAGAGAATGACCAGATTCCAGTTGCGGTCGTCGCTCCCCGGAGACGGTGCCCTGAGTGCCTGAGAGACCCAGAGGAAGCCTACATCCTACCTTTCTGCAAGTACTGCCGGGTGTACTAAGGGGTGAGTGCTCCAGATATTCTGCCAGAACACCCCGCTTTGTGTCTGGGAAGTGACCGTGATCGTCCGGTACCCCCAAGATCAGAGCGGTGGTGGGGGAACCCCTGACCACGAGAATAGCTCACGGTTGGACCCTTTGGCCGGATTATTGACTCAGGCTAGGAGCGCATGTGTTGTTGTGAGTGGCTGAAAGAAAGAATTGGCTCAGCTCTCTGGGTGTCTATAGAGAAGGATTTAGACTCTCTCCCTCAGAAATTAGAAAGCGCTAAGTTCTTGCAGTGGGAAATTGCAAAGTGAATCTGTTAAGATGGATAAGCAGACCCGTCTAAGAGGTTTATTGGCAAGACTGCAGATAGGCAGGAATGATGACAAAAAGAAATTAAAACCTCAATCTCCATGGAGACAATGTGAGCAAATAGTGCCGCAGAAATTACCGAAATATGATAGGGGGACTTCAGTTGAGATTAGTTTAGACTCCCCCAAAGTAGTGGAACCCATCTTAGCCCGGGCACATAAGATGGAAGTTCCAAGTATTCTATGTAAGATTATAGATGACGTCGACCAAGACAGATTAAAAGGGGAGAGACTAGTTAGAGAGGCACTCCAGAAGTCAAAAAATCCATTTCTGATGGAAATAGTGGAAAAAGTCAGCTCCAACCCAGTCACCACCCTAAAGACGTCAACCCGATTAGAGGGGGATTTGGGGCCCCAGACCAGGTGGTGGAGACAAGGGAAATGTCAAGAGCAGAGTTGACACAGCTAAGGCAAGATTTTTCACAGCAAGGATTGTCGGATGCCGAATACCTGCTGAACATATGGCAGTTTAATATGGAAACATTAAACTGTCGGCATCAGAAATGAGGACCGTGGCACTTAATTTCGAACAACCCGCTGTCCAGGAAGCAATGGCAACTATTATCGATACATTACTGAATGATGAACATAGCATATTCAAATGGGTAGCTATGGCATGAAAGGTGGCATTCCCAGTACTAGATATGGGTCAGTTTGACTCCAGGGTTAATTGGAGGTCCCCCGAGGAAGGCTTGCGACTCCTGCGGAAATTAGGAGTGCTATGCAAAGTGTACCACCCTGACTCGGGTATTCATCCCCTGCGGGTTCCCCCGTCGGCCACCTTGCAACGACTGATTTTAAGGGGGGGCCCCTGAAGGATTAAGATATATTTTATCCAGAGCGATAGCAGGGATGCGTACCCTGTTGGATGTTTTTGAACATCTAAAGCAATGTAGGGACATATAGTAGGACGCTAAGATGAGCTTCGGAGGGCAAAAGTTGTATCAACCCATGCCAGTAATGTCGTTCGGAATTCAGCAAGGAGGCCGGCTGGGTACACCTCGACTGCTGGCCCAATACTCAAATATTAGAAAACCTAGGGAGCCGGGAGCACCGCCTCGCAGGCTGCAAACCGGTAGAGGGTGGAGACCGCTACCCTGGCAAGGCCCCCAGAGAACCAGAGGGCCTTGGTCAAGATGCCCTCCCGGTCCAGAGTATCCAAAAAACGGGATTCACGGCCCCCGCCTGGCCAGCGGAGGGATTACCGCAAACCCCGGAAAAGGAATGGACCGGCCTAGACCAGGACCGGACAACCATCCTGGCCCTCCAGAAGGTATTAATGATAGAACAGGACAATCGACCCTTTATATGGTTAATGGGTTGATGTAAGTCATGCGACTTTTCAGCATCTTTTCTAATAGATACCGGGAGCCAGGTTACAATTATAGATCAAGCCCTGGTTCCCCAAGCAAGGGGACTCGGAACTGCCCCAGTACTTATACAAGGAATCTCAGGCAATTCATTGCCAGGGTTCTATTATGATGTTTGTTTTTTGTGCTATGATAGAGAGCCCATTCCCGTAAAGGCTTTAATAGTGGATAATCCCCCGCACTGTGTGTTGGAGATGGACACAATTCAGAAACTGTTTGGAGAGTGGCTCCCATTAAAGAAATCAAAGGAGCCTAATTGGGGCAGAACGGAGTGTGCGGAAACACAGCTCCCGATGGTAAAAATAGAACCGGTGGTATTGCCACCGATTCTCCCGACATTTACTAAGCAGTATCCGTTGAAAGGAGGTCATGAGGATATCAACAAGACCCTAAATGCCCTTTTAGAAAAGGGGATAGTAGAGAGAACGCAATTGTTCAATTATAATAGTCCTATTTGGTTGGTACGGAAGCCTAATGGGACCTGGAGATTCACAGTAGATTATAGAAGAATCAATGAGGTATCAACCCAAATGCCGGGACAGTTACCAGATATTGAAGGCATTTTCCAAGATATTAAAGAATTTGGACGGAAGGTTTTTGTAGCAATAGGCCTACAGGACATGTTTTTCGCTATTCCTCTACACCCATCAAGTAGAGAAATTACCGCATTTACTTGGAACGCGCAGCAACATCAGTTTACTAGGGTACCACAAGGATATAGGAACAGTCCAATTATTGCCCATGGAGCTATTCAGGCTACTATTCCATGGGACAAATTATCACATGGGGTTAAAGTATTTACATATGTAGACGATATTCTGATCTGTGCTCACTCAGTTGATGAAGTCATGGAAGCAAAGGCTATGTTGTTAAGGGAACTAACTGCGGCCGGATGGTCGATTAACCCAGAAAAGGTGCAAGGACCATGCGAGTCAGTAAAATTTTTAGGGGTACTATGGTCCGCAGTTGGACCTAGGGTTTCCGACCCAGTGTTACAGAAATTACAGCAGCTACAGGTGCCCAAGAACAAGTCAGAAGCACAGCACTTAGTTGGGATGTTTGGATATTGGAGGCTCCATATTCCCTACCTACAACTATTAATGGCGCCTATCTATAAGGTGACCAGGAAGGCTGCAGACTTTGTGTGGGGTCCCCAGCAGCAACAGGCATTTGACCTGGTGCTGCGCTATATTCTGTTATATGCCCAGCTGTATGTACCCCAACCTGGGGAGGCTATTGTAATAGACATTGTTTTTGTTAAGGAGCATGGTATGTGGGGACTCTACACTAAGGTTTCCAGCCAGAGCAGACCTGTGGGATTCTATTGCAAACGTTTTCCATACTCACATGCTAAATATTCCGTTTGAGAAGTATGTATGGACCTTTTGTCAGGCGTTACAGTCATTGGGGTTTTCGTTATTGAACAAACGCGTTCTTGTACGGACCCCAATTCCCGTTTTACCTTGGGTGAAGATGCCTGATGACCAGCTAAAAGGCTTGCCTATAGACCCTAAAGTGCTTCAATGGAAGTGGTACTTGCGTAATGCCCTACAAGATTCCTTTGTGCAATCATCAGTGGCGATTGGACGACTAACGGAGGAACTGGCGGCTGTACCTACAGTGCGGGTTCCAATTCCCATCGAGGATGCGCCCTCCACGCCAATTGGCAAATGGGGTGCTTCTAGGGACCATATCAACACTTGGTTCACGGATGGGTCCTCCTTGGTGGTGAATGGTAAAACTCATTGGAAGGCCGCAGCCTACCGCCCCCGGGACAGATGTATCCTAACGGACCAGGACAAATCGGATGGACAAATCGGCTCAGATTGCGGAACTTGTAGCGGTACGATTGGCCGTTCAAAAGCCATTAGATGAAGGACATAAACACGTCTATATTTTCTCCGATTCATGGTCAGTTTGCAATGGGATAGCCATATGGTCAGCCGCCTGGAAGAAATTGGATTTTACCATCAATGGTAAACCGGTATGGGGACTGGACACATGGAGGTTCCTGGCTTCTGCCGGGGTAATGATCTTTGTCCACATGTGGACGCTCATACTGGGAGAAATGATCCAGTGCATAAGCTTAATGATGTGGTGGACAAACTGTCCAAAATCGCTGTAATCAGGCTTAAAAATACCAACCCGTGGACGGTAACCCCTGTAACGGACACCAAGTTGCGGTTATCCAGAAAGCTGGGTTGGAAAATGATGCAGCCGGATTAGGCCACACCCACCATACATAGCGACGAGTTGAGGGAAATACATAAACACCTAGGATATGTAGGCACGCACGGATTGTACCAGTGGTGCGTGGATAGGAATTTGGCTACCACATGGAGACAATGTAAGGAGGCGGTTAAGCATTGTAAAGACTGTCCAAATGCCATCAGGAGGTTTAACAGAAATCCTCCATCACAGTCAGCGATGCCTCGCTATTTTAATCATTCAGTGCAGATTGACTTTACGGGGCCCTATAGGGGCAAATGCCTACGCTCTATGGTAGATCGTTGTACCGGCCTGGGACTGGCAACAGTCCATTCTAGACCTAATCAATTTACTACTATACATACATTATGGTCATGGATGGCTAGGTATGGTGTCCCGATTATTATATCTTCAGATCAGGGCACACATTTTACCGGAAGGCTGGTACAGAAGCTAGCCTCCGTGATAGAAATCCGATGGGATTTCCATGTGGTTTACAATCCAATGGCTGCTGGATTTGTGGAACGTTTCGATGCGTTATTGAAAGCAAAATTGCAAACGTTGGATGATATGCCATTGCCCAAGGCGGTGCTCATTGCTACCTTCGAACTTAACTGCAGACCTCGGGTTGCACCGGAAGTCGCCATTTGAAGAAGTTTTTCCTCCGGAGATTGGTCCAATCCAGCTCACGACTGGGGAATCCCCCATGCACCGCTGACAAGGTTTTGATTAAGAAGGATTAATCAAAAGATGATTAATCAGGCAGGATTCATCCCTGGCTCCGGGAGGTATTGTGGCTTCCGGTCCAGGGAAAATGTATTGGACAACTTCAAAGAACGGGCATCTGTAGCTGACAAAGGTGAAGGACATATCACCCTTGTAATGATAAGTATCAGGCGACTGGCATATTATGGGTGCGCTGTGTGTTTAGGCTATGTAGTGCTGTGGACGGTGCTAAATTTTGGATGGTATAATACTCCATGTACCAACGTCACCAATGTAGAGTGGTCTTGGATACAGTGGTATGAACAAAAAGAAAATAACTCAACTCAAATAACGTTTGGGTTTGGCTGGAATGCAACGTGGCTAGGGAGATGCAACTCTCTGGTAAATTACACTCTTTGTTTTGGAGCCCGCCCATAATGGCTCCAAGAGCATTATTGACGTTTGCTTTTTTGGTAGGCGGTAGACAGGCTAATACCACTGCGGCTGCTTCTGCTGCCAGAACCGACACTCCTACTACCACTACTACATTCTGGTTTCAGAGATACAATTACTCCGCTGTGGCTCAAGCGTATGCTAAGAGCTATGAAAGGATGTAGATTAACCTGCATAACGCATCCGCGCCTTTTCCATATTTCTATCGGAGTATGTTGTGGCTTAGTAATGAGACAGCTACAGCACAGTTGTTTTAGAACAAGTACGCCTTTTGTCCGAAAACATCTCTACGAATCCATCCGGAAACATGTGAAGAATATTATAAAGCCAGCGTCACAGGCATGTTTAGCCCGGTATGGCATGCTACTGCGGAGGACAGGCCCTCGGAAAGTAATATCCTGGAAGAAAATCCGTTGCAGTGTCACCTGTTGGAAGTAGTAAGAGAAAGCTGGGCCCATCAGCCTCAATACGTGTACTACTACTCGGAGATAAGACCAAGACAAGAAATGGTAAAGGTACAATTTGGAGAGACTGGCTGCAACGTCACGATCCTTTGGGGGGAGGAAGTTCCTTCCTACTTTACCTGCGAAAAAGCCGTGAAATTTTCGGTAGCAGTGCAATCTATGTTGCTGTGTTCTACCGCGGGACCAGATCCTGATTATCGGGAATCTTATGACTGTAACTATGATGATTATGATGAGGAAACTGAGGAACCTACAACTACCAGTAGTGCCACCAGTAATGTAACTACCATTCCTACCACTACCGTGCACACCTTTGATGCCTGCAGGAGTCCTGAGGATATGTGAGAGCCTGTTTTCCAGTAGCCTCCAACGGTGAGTGCACCGTATGGGAACTTTTGCTCAGTCAACATGACTAAGTTTATCAAGGACCTGGGCTTGGACATTACTGTTGTTAATATCTGGAAGGACTCATACCCGGAGCTTATACCCTGCTCGAACGAGACCAAAGAGTGGGCTATGATATCTTGCATGGCAGATTATCCAAACCTTCCAATTTGGGGGCGGTTTGAGATGTTGAACGCACATAGGCCGGATCTAACAATAAGAAATGTATCGTTCTTACCCGTGAATAAATGGTGGGACGTCATGGCTCTGGGGACTCAGACTTGGCGCGTGCCATTGGTTGTGACCGACCCTTTACCACAGCCATTTCCATCGATGTTGCGAAGACCAAAGTTCTGATCCTCCCAGATGCCGGCAAAACGACGTTTATATTGTTACCGCTCAGTGTTCGCTGAGTTGGGAAACAATGGCACCGTGGGAAGAGTGTTTATGGTCTGGTTTTGCATTCTGGTCCTGGAAAACAACCTTTGGTCTTGCCTGGACTCGGTATGGCTGAAGGGTAGAGTGGAGCCGGGAAAGCTGACACAGTTTTACTGCACTGAGGCTGATGTGGAGAGAATGTTTAACATTTCGGCAGGATTTATGATGCACTCGGACTATGTGGTAATGAAGAAGCTTCAGCAGCCCACAAATTTTGCAAACGCAAAGAAGGAGCTTGAACTTTTGAATGAGTGGAGGACCAATACAAGTCTACAAGCTGGAGGACCAATACAAGTCTACATGGAATACCATGTCCAGTTAACATACCATGGACATACCACTCATGTAATTGTACATGTACATAGGGTAACGATGTCTGTCTCATTCCACCATCTTTCATAGTCTACCCTCTCAAGAATTAGTTAAAAAGAATTGACAGCCCTCCAGTGTTCAAAACTACATATGCAAATATCCATAATTACTTACCCAGTATTTTCCCCCTCCAAAGAACAAATAAAACAATCTTCTTTTCATAAATGTCTGATTTGATCATTCTCTAATTACTATAATATTACACAATTATGTTTAGCATTACAGGGAGAATAGATGTTATTTTTTAATTAGAGCATTATAGGGTTCATTTTGAAAAAATCATACATGCACAGAATTTGATTTACTCTTTCAGTCCCTGGTGCCTTCACCTTTGCCTTACCCTCCTCCCACTATTCTTCTTCCTCTACTCTAACAATCTTCCTTTAACTCATCTATTTATTTATTTTTCATTGAAACTTTATACACAAACATGACGGTGGATTATTCTGTGATACATTTATACATTCATGTAGTATGATTTTACTAAATTCATTCTCTTTCCCATCCATCCTCCCTCCCCATTGATCTTCTTCTACTTCATGAATCTTCCCTATATTTTTAAACGATATCTGATCTTCCCTCTGTTTCTTTTCTTTAGTTTGCTCTAACTTCCAAATATGAGAAAAAACATTTAACCCTTGGTTTTCTGAGTCTGACTTATTTCACTTAGCATGATGCTCTTCAGTTAAATCCATACCAACAAATGCCATAATTTTAATCTTCTCTATACCTGAGTAAAACTCCATTGTGTATAGGCATTTTCTTTATCTATTGATGGGCATCTGGGCTGGTGCCATAATTTTACTATTGTGAATCATGTTGCTCTAAATGTCCATGTGGCTATATTGCCACAGCATTTTCACTTTAGTTCTTTTGGACAGATACCAAGGAGTGGGTTAGCTGGGACATACAGTGATTCTATTCCTTTTTTTTTTTTTTTTAATTTTCACACTGCTTTTCAGAATGGTTGTACTAATTTGCAGTCCCTCGAGCAATGTACAAATGTTCATTTCCCCCCACATCCTTGCCAGCATTTAGTGTTATTAGTGTTCTTAATTATAGTCATTTTGTCTGGAGTGAGATTAAATATTAGTGCAATTTTGATTTGCATTTTCTGGAGTGTTAGAGATGGAGCACATTTTTTTATGTATTTGTAAGCCATTTGTGTTTCTTTGTTTGAGAATGGTCTGTTTAATTCTTTTGCCCATTTCTCGATTGAGTTATTTACTGTTTTTCTGGTTTTGTTTTTGTTTTTGCTTCTTGGTGTTAAGTTTTTGAGCTCTTTATACAGTCTGGATATTATTTCCCTCTCGGAGAAGAAACTGGCAAAGATTTTCTCCCATTCTGTATGCTCTCTCTTCACACTCTTAATCATTCCCTTTGCTGTGCAGAAACATTTGAATTTAATGGCCTCACTTATTGATTCTTGGTTTTATTTCTTGAGCTTTAGAGGCCTGGATAAGGAAATTGGTTTCTTCACCAATATGATGTAGTGTTAACCCCTATGTTTTCTGCTAGTAGTTGCAAAGTCTCCGGTCTAATTCCTAAGTCCATGATCTACTCTGATTTGACTTTTATGCATGGTGAGAGATAGGGATCTAATTTTAATCTTCTACATATAGATACTCAGTTTTCTCAGTACCATTTGTTTAAAAGATTATCTTCTCTCCAACACATATTTTTGGCAACTTGTAAGGAATGTCAGTGGTATTTTGTGGGAATTGTGTGGATTCTGAATTTTATTTTTGGTAGCATAAAGCTTTTATTAATATTAATTATGAGGCTGAGGCAGGAGGATCGCAAGTTCAAAGCCAGCCTCAGCAACTTAGCGAGGCCCTAAGCAACTCAGTGAGACCCTGTGTCTAAATAAAATACAAAATAGGGCTGGGGATGTGGCTCAGTGGTTGAGTGCCCCTGAGTTCAATCCCTGGTTCCAAAAAAAAAAAAAAAAAAAAATTAATTATGCCTATCTGAGAACATGGAGGTCTTTCCAATTTCTTTTTCAGTTTATTTCTTCAGTATTCTATAACTGCATTGTAGAGGTCTTTCACATTCTTGGTTAGATTA
Source organism: Glaucomys volans (assembly GCA_020662805.1). Classification (NCBI taxonomy): domain Eukaryota; kingdom Metazoa; phylum Chordata; class Mammalia; order Rodentia; family Sciuridae; genus Glaucomys; species Glaucomys volans. The sequence continues at coordinate 1,723,100 of JAJEJO010000964.1, forward strand.
ATTCCCAATATGTTTGAGTTTATATTAAATGGGTTAGTTTTCCTTATTTCTTTCTCAGAAGAATGACTATTGCTATTGTAGTATAGGAAAGCTATCGATTTATAAATGATGATCTCTTAAGCACCTATTATGCTGAATTCACTTATCAGCTGTAGAAGTCTGGTAGAGTTTTATTTTATTTTATTTTATTTTTGTCTTCTAAATATAAAAGCATGTCATCATCAAACAGAGATAATTCAATTTTTTTTTCCTATTTGTATCCCTTCAATTTCCTTCTCTTGCCTGATTGCTCTGGCTAGTGCTTCAAGAACTATATTTAATAGAATTGATAAGAATAGAGATCCATGTCTTGTTCCTAATTTTAGAGGAAATACTTTTCAGTTTTTCTCTGTTCAGTATAATACTGGTTTTTAGTTTGTCATACATGGTCTTTATAAAGTTGAGGCAGTTCCTTCTTTTATAGTTTCTCCAGGGTTTTTAATATGAATGGGTACTGGATTTTATCAAAGCACTTTTTCTTCATCTATTGAGATTATCATATTATTCTTGCCCTTAATTCTATTCATATGGTGAATTTTATTTATTAGTTCACTTATATTGATCAATCTTGCATGCCTGGGATTAAACCTACTTGATAATGGTATATTATCTTCTTGATATATTTTTTAATTTGATTTATTAATATTTTATTAAGGATTTCTTTGTCTATGTTCTTCAGTGGTATCAACCTGTAGTTTTCTTTCTTTGATGTGTCTTTGTCTGGTTTTAGTATTAGGATGTTATGGCTTCATAGACTGCAATTGTGAGTGTTCCATCTTTTTCAATTTCATAGAATAATTTGAGAAAGACTGGTGTCAGTTCTCAGGTGAGATTCCATCTGGTCCTGCGGTTTCATTATTGGAAGGCTTTTAATTGCTATTTCAATTTAATTACTTATTGATGTATTTAGGTCTTCTATATCTTCCTGGTTCATTTTTGGCAGGTCATATATGTCTAGAAATTTGACAATGTCTTCCAAATTTCCTGTTTATTGAAATATAATTTTTGTTTGTTCTAATTATTTTTATTTATGCATGGCAGCAGAATGCATTTTGACACATGGTACATAAATGAATATAACTTCTCATTCTTCTGGTTGTATATGCTGTAGAATCACACAGGTCCTGCAGTCATATATGCACATAAGGGCAGTAATATCCAATTCATTCTACTATCCTTCCTACCCTCATACCCCTTCCTCTCCCTTCATTCCCCTCCGCCTAATTCAAAGTAATGCTATTCTTCCCTTGCCACCCCCCTTACTGTGAATTAGCATCCACATATCAGAGAAAACATTTCGTCTTTGACTTTTGGGAATTGGCTTATTTCGTTTAGCATGATGTTGTTCAGCAACATCCATTTACCAGCAAATGCTGTAATTTCATTTTTATTAAGGCTGAGTAATATTTCATCGTGTGTGTGTGTGTGTGTATATATATATATATATATATATATATATATATATCACATTTTCTTTTGTTGAAGGGCACCTAGGTTGATTCCATAGTTTAGCTATTGTGAGTTGAACTGTTATAAACATTGATGTGGCTGCATCTCTATAGTATGCTGATTTTAAGTCCTTTAGGAGTGGGTTACCTGGGTCAACAGTGGTTCCATTCCAAGTTTTCTGAGGAATCTCCATACTGCTTTCTATAATCACTGCACCCATTTGCTGTCCTACCAGCAATGTATGAGTGTATCTTTTCACCCACATCCTCGCCAACATTTATTGTTGCTTTTATTCTTGATAATTGCCATTTTGACTGGAGTGAGATGAATCTTAGAATAGTTTTGATTTGCATTTCTCTAATTGCTAGAGATGTTGAACATTTTTTCTTATAATTGTTAATCAATTATATTTCTTCTTCTGTGAAGTGTCTGTTCAGTTCCTTAGTCCATTTATTTATTGGGTTATTTGTTTTTTTTGAGTTCTTTATATATATTGGAAATTAATGCTCTATCTGAAGTGCATGTGGTAAAGATCATCTCCTATTTTGTAGGCTCTCACTTCATGGAGTATAAATTTTTAAAATAGTTTCTAACAATTTTCTGGATTTCCAAATTATCTCTGGTGATATCTCCTTTTTCATCTCTAAATTTGTTTATTTGGAATCTTCTCTCTCTTTGTTTTGATTAGTTTGACTAAGGGTTTATCATTCTTACTTATCTTTTCGAAGAACCAACTCTTTGTTGCATTGATTCTGTGTATTTTTTATTCATTATAATTTTATTAATCTCCACTCTGGTCTTAATTACTTCCTATCTTTTAGTTTATCCTTGTCATGGAAAGTTTTTGTTTCTTCATCAATTTTGAAAGAGAGCTTTGCTAAATATAGTAAACTTGGCTAACAATTGTCTCCTGTTTGAGCTTGGAATATCTCATTCCAGTTCCTTCTTGATTTTAGGGTCTGAGCTGACAAGTCAGAACTGAGCTTTATTGGTTTGGCTGTAAATGTGACCTGATGTTTTTCTCGTGCAGTTAATATTCTTTCCTTATTTTCTGCTTTAGGCATTTGGTTATGATGTGCCTTGGAGAGGTAATGTTTTGATATTCTCTATTTGGGGTCCTATATGCATCTTGTATTTGGATGCCCATCTCCCTTCTAATAGAGGAAAATTTTTTCTGATACTATCTCACAGAAGTTATTTATTGTCTTTAGCCTGTGTCTCCATGTTCTTTTCTACCCAGTGACTCTCAAGTTTTTTCTTTTGGAGATGTCCCAGAGTTCTTATATATTATGATCATGGTGGTTCTTTTCCTTTATTGTATGCTAAATATTTGAGTTCATATACCTTGTCCTCCATGTTTGAATTTCTATCTTCTAGAACTGAAGTTCTATTTTGTTTGCAATCTGATTGACTAGTGATGCAATCAAGTGAATTTTTATTTGATTGTGTATTTCATTTCCAGGTTTTAAAAATTATTTTTCTAATATCACCATTCCTTTTTGTAAATGGTCTTCCATCTCCTGTATTTGCTTTCCTAATTCATTCCTTAAATCTTTTTGTAGTTCACTGAATATTTTAGCAATCAGTTTTTTTATAATTTTTCTCTGGAATTTCATCCACTTCCATATCTATGGGATCCTTTGTTAAGAGATTGTGAACTTGTGGAGAGATACCTTTTTTATCTGTTTATGTTTTCAGAGGACTTGGACTTGCATTTGAGATGGATTCTCCTTCCACTTTACATGCACATCCTTTTATGTACATTTATCTTTTTTGTTCTGGGACTTCTCTGTTTTTAATATATGAGTAAATGTCCAGGGGAGGAACCTGAGATCCTACTGTGCTTGATCCTAATTGGGGCCTGGTTGTTGCTTTGAGGATTTGTCTGCCCTAATATGTGTTGATGTGTTGCTGAGGCTCCAGTGGGGATGTATTGTGTGTTAAATAATTTTAGCCATTACTTGGCTGAGTTGTGAGAATTGCTTTGCAACTGGATCTCTACTCTGTGAATTTGAAGTGTCTCAATCATTTTCCAGCCTCTTTTGGAGGAAGGGGGAGTTAGGAATAGAAATAATGTTAGCAATAGATGTATAACTTTAGATAAATGACCAGAGTCTACTTTGACATCTATAACACTGATTATCACCTATATAAAAATGATGAGGTCAACATTTAATATCAGCAGCAACAATAAAAAATCATTTACTATATCAGGCAATAAACAGCAAATATCTACTGCATCATCCACTTTATTAATAATCACAACAACATGAATAGGGTAGGAATTACATAAAAATATAGAAATCTATCCAACAGGCAGTTTATGGTTTTTTAAATGAAGAAAAAATAGGGTAAAAAGGCAGGAGAATGTTTGAAAAGTGAATAGAGGAGATATGGAAAATAGGAAGTAGGTAACAGTTATAAGGAAAGAGTAAAAAAATAACTAAAAGAAAAGTAACAAAAGAGGAAGAGGGAACAGGAAAAATTAGGCTGTTAGTTGCATAAGAGAGTGAAAAAAGATAATAAGAGGAACAAAAACTAAGATTTGAAGAAACAAATATAAGATTAAAACAACAAAAATTCACATATAATTTTATCCCACCTAAATCCAATTGAGGCTAAATAATGGGTGAAGCAGAGGTCAATTAAATGCAAGAAAACTTATATGAATATATGTTTATATTTTATCCTATCTACACAACAAAAGTAAACACACACACATAATCACACAAAATGGAAAGAAAGCAAAAAATGAGGAAATGAAATCAAATTTGTAAAAATTTTTAAAATTAAAAAAGACAACAAAAATGGGTGATGTAAAAAAAGATAAAAATTTTAAATGAAAAATAAAGGTCTTGTTTCTACTAAGGTGGTCAAAAGAGTTAGCAAGAATGGATTTTCATTCTTTGAATTTATTTTGAGGATCTGTGACCTTGGGGTCAAGGGATAGAGGTTGTTAAGTTCAGCATCTTGGTATCCCTCACCTAGCTACCAGTGTTGTGGCTAGCTGGTTGTAGTAGATCTCAGTTTCCTATCTCCCAGTGTCAGGTGGTTTAGACTGGAATGTGCTGACCAATTGTGTACCTCTGTGGGAGGGAGTTTGGTGCAAAGTTCTAAGTTGCAAGTTCCAGTAGTTGGAATTTAATCTTGGCTGACATCTGGAACTCCATCAGTGGGTATTTGGTATTTAGATCATAACCCCTGTTGCTGGAGAGATGCCCATCTCTTTTAGATGTCTGGGTCTCAGGGGCCTTGTGTAAATTCCACTCTTAAGGCAGTCTAAACCTCCACATGTTTCACATCACCACTATGGAATGCGAATTATGGAGGATCTGATCCAGTGTACAGATATTCCTGTCCGGCTATTATTAGCATCTTCCCAACAATCTCATGGAATGCCAGCAACAAAGGGATCTCTCTCTCTCTCTCTCTCTCTCTCTCCACTTGGTATCTGGAGCCTGGATGCCCCAGGCACAATTCTGTTTGAGCCTATTTCAGTCACACTGGTCCAGGCACACTCTTGGACAAATCCTGGGTCAGGTTAGCAACTTCCTGGGTCAGGCTAGCAACTTCCTTTATGAGTTCCCAATCTTATGCCTTTGCTTGCAGCCATGCAGTACTTATAAGTAGTCCCCAAGCTAGTGATCCCAATTCCTGTGAAACTATCTGCCCATGGACAGAGCAGTTTTGGTTACTTTTGGTTACAGTTCCACAGCCAACTCTAAGTCCATTAAGATCAGCCTCCTTCTCAATGCTACAGGTTTTGCAAGACAATTTTTTTTTACTACACTTCTTCTTTCTCTGTCTATGCTATCGCCTCCCCTCAGCAGCCAAGGCTGCAACCTTCACCACCACCACCACCAGCACCAGCACCACCACCACCACCACCACCACCACCACCACCACCACCACTAGTCAAGTAGATGTGCCTCTAACATATTATTTCTAATATTATGTTCGAAGTTTCTGACTTCTGAGTCTCTGTGATTTCTTCTACTGTACAGTATTGAATTTCAGAGAGTTCTCTTAGCTACCCAACTTGCTGAGAAGCAGTCTTTCAGTTTTCTAACTGGGGAGGGGAGGAATTGCTAGGAAGTACACACTTCCTCCAATCTGCCATTCTCTTTCTCCCCACTATAGTATCTAGGAAGAAAATATTTTAACAACTGCTGAGTGCTTACTACATAGCTCTAGCTTATGTAGTAGTCCTTTATTGTTCAAAACTTACATTTTCTTCATTTTTATTACTAATTAGGTTTTTGCATAAAGGTTTTCCTGTATTTGTTAATTTTCTCAGACTCAATTACTAGGAACAAAATTATTGTCCATAAAGTACACAAAAAAGGTTTTCTGTACTGTCCTCACATTACCGTCCATAATGCTTCATTATTTTTCTCATTAGTGCTTGAAGTTATATTTAATTGATAATTTATAAGTTTTAAAATCATGGATTTAAAAGACTGACCAAATAAGGTTCTTCTCAGAGTTTCAATATGTACATTAGATATACTAAAAGGATGGGGGATTGTATTTAGTGTAGTCCAAAATAATTGCCAATGGAATTCTTTTTGATGGAATTCAGTTTTGATGTACTGGATAATTGTCTGGTTCTAACAGCAAAAAAAAGGGAATGGGGTGTGGGATGACATTTCAGGAGTGAAGCATTCACTTCAAAAGATTTTTCCTATGAAATAATAAAGAAAAGACAATTTAATACTCCCCCCCAAAAAATGAAAAAGGAGGGAGCGAGTACATCATCTGAAAATCTATATTAATAAACACCTAAGAAAGTAAAACTTAACATATGCTGGAACAATTATGTCTTAATTAAATATTTTCAGCAAATCCCATGGGGACTCAGCAACCTAAAAACATTAAGAACTGCTAGAAAAAATGAGAATATTTTGAATAGAATATAAGAAAATTTAATGAAGGCATTAAGATTACTGTAATTAAATGGTCTCCAAATGTAATTATTTCCCTGGAGTTGAAAAAATTCCACATGTGAGAATGTATTCTGAATAATCAGACAAATGAAATGGGAAAAATAAAAATAACAGATCTGCTTTGAATTTAGCTACTAATCATTGTTGCTGAGACACTGGGTAAACCCTCATGGGCCATCAGTCTGCTCCCTCTCTTGGCAGATGGAGACAATGAAGCTACCTGCCTCAGTGTCTCCATAGCATATGGCATAAAAAATTTGCCATATATGAATAGCTGGAAATTTGAAAAATTGTTATTTTCTACCCCTACATGGCAAAGGTGGGAGAAAGCTAATATTTTTTTTAATGCATATTTGTAAAAGGTAGATTTTAAGGGAAATAAGTCTTTAGACATGAAGTTTATTCTCTCTTTACTTAACCAGAGTAGTACTTGCAGACCTATATAACTTCAATTATGAAGATATTTGTTAAACCCTTCCTATATATTCAAATTTGGATTAATAACTATCAAATAATGTAAAAATTGTATGTACAGTATGATAAGATACAGGTTTGACTCCTCGCACCAATCTTTTCCCGTCTATGTAAACTCAGAAGCCACTTCACTTCTGTGATTACTCCCTTTTACTGATTTGTAAAATTATTTAAGTAATAAATCTTCCTTTTCAGAATCCTTAAATGGTTAATATTAGTAGACAAGAAAATGCTTAATAAAGTGTAAGTATTTGAAAAATCTATAAATTTTCAAGGAAAATTGGCAAGAGGAAAAAAAAGATCTGAGCTATAATTCTGACAGTATCACCAAGTTCTTCATTTCTAAACATTAAAAGTATTGAAAATCTAATCAGGAAACATTTCTACTCCCTGCTCTTAGGAAATGCTTAACAAAGCAGTCATTGTTCCTACATGAGGACTCAGATCTCTCATTTCTGTGAATCAATACTATCCATCCCCTCTCCAGTTTCTTCACTAGAGATCTGAATGATTGTGGAACCATAATATAACACATACCTGTGGTACATATAATTTCTCATATTGACCCAGCATTAGGATGAATACCTAAAATGCTTGCCATCTGACTTTGAAGTGGCCTCACACAAGATACATAATATATTTGCTCTACCTATTAATATTGAACTTGATCACATGGCTTGATTAGGCCAATGAAGTGAGGAAGAAAGTTTCAATTGTAGCCAAGGTCGCCAAAGATAGTAGTACATGTTCCTACAATTTTTCTTGGACTCCTGTAATCTACAATAAGAAAGTGCCCCAGGCAGCCTTTAGTTCAAAAATAATATGGAGACATACGGAGCATGTTAGGAGTAAGTTTAAATTTTTAAAAACTGCCAACTGTTTTATAGAATAGTCATTTCATTTTACATTCCCATCAGTAATGTCTGGAAGCATATTTGTGGTTTTAATTTGCATTTTCCTGATGACTAAACATGTTGAACAGCTTCCTATGTGCTGATTGGGCCCCTATACATCTTCTTTTATAATATCTGTTCAAATGTTTGCCTGTATTTGTTTGTCTTATTACTGAGTTTTATTCTTATTTATTCTGGATGCAAGCTCTTTAGTAGATATATGTATATGTATAGATCAGTGTTTGTGTGTGCTGTGTGTGTGTGTGTGTGTGTGTGTGTGTGACGTAGAAATTGGACCACTATATATTGTCCCACAGAGCTCTGAAACTCTTCATTCTTCTTTGCTTTCTTTCTTTTCTTCAGAGTATTTAATTTCAATTGATTTATCTTCAAGTTCACTAATTTCTTTCCCATGATCCATGTTTTTGAGGCATCTGAAAATAGTTTTTACTTAATTATTGCAGTTATCAAGTCTAAAATTTCTTCTTTTCCCCATATTTACCATATCCTTGAGATTTCCTGTGTGCTCATTAATTAAAAGCAGTTATCTATAATTCTATGAATATATATTCCCTTAATTATATAACACATCTGTCCTAGATGCCTTAAAGTCTCCCTTCAAAGGGAAAATCTGTGAGCATTCAGAGTTATTTCAGAAAGTAGCCAATTCAAAAATCTCCCACTTACACAGTTCTGTCTTTCCAGATCAACTTCCCCTGATCTCTGCCTGTTTGCACTGAGTCACTCAGATTTCCACTTCACTTGAATAGGAAAGGAGACAGAAATTTAGGCAAATTTGTGCCTTTCAACATTTTTCTCATTCCTGGAATATCATTCAGTGCTGATCTCTTACTCATTACCTGGAGTTGATCAGGTTATATCTTTCTGCTACCTTCATGAGGAGATTAAACTAACACCCTAGCAAAAACAGGGAAAGAAAAGGAAAGAAAGTGTCACAAACTCTTAGCTCTTAAATACTGAAGTTGAAGGGTTTTCTTATTTTTATTTGTTTATTTATTTAGTGGCACTGGGGATTGAACCCAGGGGTGTCTATCCACTGAGCCACCTCCCCAGACCTTTTTATATTTTATTTTGAGATAAGGTGTCATTGAGTTGCTTAGGCAGGCCTAAGTTACTGAGGTTGGCTTTGAACTTCCAATCCTCCTGCCTCAGCTTCCTGAGTCAGTGGGATAATAGGCATCATCACCACACCTGGCTTAAGTTGAAGATTTTTTTTTTTTAAGAATTAACTCCAAGATTTCATCTGCTGTTTGATGTTCGAGTGCCTTTAGGCATTTTCCCCAATATTATGTACCCCATGACAGGATGAGGTACATAGGATGACTCACTATAAAACATTACCAGCATTCGATTTAATATTTCAATTAAAAATACATCTGTGGGACCAAGTCTTCCTTTTGTTTCTCACCTGCTTCTTGCATGAATCATATCCATAACTGATTTTTGTTAATGCCTAGCTTTTGTTACTATGAAGTGGAATGACAATTTAAAATACCGTGAAGCTATTTGAGTGTCAAACCCTAACTATTTGTGATGTTTCTAAGCACTGACCATCATCTTACCCAAACAAAGTTGTATAGTTTTTGTTCATCCTCTTTGTAGCCTTCCCAAAGCACTCAAAACTATTTATATTATCATATTTTATAAACTAATTTAAATTTCATTAAATTATACAGTTATAATATTCTGTACAACCACATAAATAGTATTTGGGAAAGGCACCTAAATCTTGACTTGCAAAAATATTAGTTTTGCAGAATAAAGCATGTGAGCTGCTAGAGTGCTCTATAGGCATCAAGAGATCAGTGTCTGCTCATCCATCAGTATATTTTACAGAGGAAATGGAGCCAGATATTAATTGGAAAATTTAAATACAAGTCTATTAAGAGTGTTTCACTATACTTATCTGAATAATTTGAAATTCAGAAAAATTGATGATAATTTTCATGAGGTCAAACAACTGGTGAGTTTCCAAACAGGCACTGGAAATCAGATTCTTCCTGATTCTGGGCTTTCACATTTTGATAAAACCTTTTTGTACTCTGTGTGTCTTTGCCATTTCTAATTCACCATAGAAAAACATGCCTGAGAAAAATCCCAAGATTTTTCATCTAATCTATGGTGTTCGATTATTCAGCAAAGTGTTGACATTCAATCCATTGTAGATTAGATAGAAAATGCATCAGGAACTCTTGCAGCACAGCATGAAATTGCATCTACCCACATGAAGTAATTGACTGAATGACAGAGTTTTCAACATAATCTAGTTGAACCAAAATTAAATCTTACAGACACAGGCCTTTCTATTTCTTTTGCTTTACTGAAAGCTAGCCAAGTCACTCATTTCCTTTTGGCCACTTATTCAAACATACTTTAAATTGCTAAGCACACACTGCATTTGGCTGTGTAACTGTACAGATTTTGCTTGGGAAAGTGTAATGCAAGCAAACTCATTCTCCTGAGTTATGAAATTTTGTTTAATATTTATCCCTAAGATCTATAATATTAAAATATATATATTTACATCTGCATCAACCTCTCTCTCGGTATTAATCATCTATATGTGCACATTAAAATTCCTATTTTCCCTTGGCATAATGATTACAGATTAGACATGATATAAATCAACCAGAAAGTTTGCCTCCTGCAAAATTATCATAATAAAGACAAAAAGATTCATCAATAACTAAGAGTAGAGCCTACTGTAGATACATTTAGTTCAATTGTTACCAATCTTTTATTCTCATATTCCTTCCCACTTGTTATGGTTCAGGTATGAAGTGTGCCCCAAAAGCTTATGTGTGAAACAATACAAGAAAGTTTAGAGGTGAAATGATTGGAAAAGCTCACTAAAACAAAGTTGGGGGCTGGGGATATAGCTCAGTTGGTAGAGTGCTTACCTCATAAGCACAAGGCCCTAGGTTCAATCCCTGGCACCGCAAAAAAAAAAAAAAAAAGAAGTTGGTACTGAGAAGTGGGGTCAATGCTGTAACTAATCTGACTATGTGGTTTAGAAGCTTCTGGAGCTTTTTGGAATTTATATGAGGAATGTCAAAATGCATAGCAATGAAACCTGGAAAAGTTTTAGAATATTGTAAGTAGAATTTAACGGGCAATTCCAATGGGAGTTCAGAAGACCAGAATGTCAATAGAATTGCTGATAGTAAAGACAAGACTCAAGAGGTTTTAGAAGAGATGGACTCAACTGGAAATTGGACTAGAAGCCATTCATGTTACATTCAGGCTAAGAAGTATTCTACATTTTGCCCATGCCCTAAGTCTTTAACACACAACATACACACACATATACACAAATACATCAGTACTTACCTGGACATACAGATGGATGAGAAAAAAGAAAGGAAAATTGCAAAAGGAAGGAGGAAATATTCGATATATATGACCAATTGCACAGTAGGAATAATCGAAATGTATCAATTTAAATTAAAAAATAAAACTATCAAAGTTAGTAAAACAGAACCTGGATAAATTCTTACATATACATCCTTGTAATAAGAAGTTCTTTCAATATCTCTTTGAATGAAGCAACTCTTTTAAAAAATGAATAAATTCCCAAATTTCTTTGTTTTTTAAAATTATATAGACAAAAACACCATAAGTAAAGTCAAAAAACAATCATAAACTGGAAAAATACTTGACGTTTATGATAGAAAAAGTTTTTGAAATATACAAACAGAAATTTTCTCCAGAAATCTGGAAGGAAAGGGCACACAACTCAATAAAAAGGAGCTCAGGGATTCCAATTAAAATCCAATTAAAATCCAATTCCAATTAAAATCCCGATGACGGACCTCATAGAAATAGAGCAAGCAATCGTGAAATTCATTTGGAGGAATAAGAGACCCAGAATAGCTAAAGCAATCCTTAACAAGAAGAACAAAGCAGATGGGATCACAATACCAGACCTTCAACTATGTTACAGAGCAATAGTAACAAAAACAGCATGGTATTGGCACCAAAATAGACAGGTAGATCAATGTACAGAATAGAGGACACAGAGACCAACCCACATAAATACAGGTATCTCATACTTGACAAAGGAGCCAAAAACATAGAATGGAGAAAAGATAGCCTCTTCAAAAAAGGTGCTGGGAAAACTGGAAATCCATATGCAGCAAAATGAAACTAAACCCATATCTCTCACCCTGTACAAAACTCAACTCAAAATGGATCAAGGACCTAGGAATTAAACCAAAGACCCTGCACCTAATAGAAGAGAAAATAGGTCCAAATCTCCATCATGTTGGCCTAGGACCAAATTTCCTTAACATGACTCCCAAAGCGCAAGAAATAAAAGCAGGAATCAAAGATTGGGATAGAATCAAACTAAAAAACTTTTTCTCAGCAAAGGAAACAATCAGCAGTGTGAAGAGAGAGCCTTCAGAGTGGGAGAAAATCTTTGCCACACACACTTCAGATAGAGCACTAATCCCCAGAATCTACAAAGTGCTCAAAAATCTTTACACCAAGAATTCTAATAACCCAATCAATAAATGGGTCAGGAAATGAATAGACACTTTACAGAAGAAGATCTACAAGCAATCAACAGATTTATGAAAAATGTTCAACATCCCTAGTTGTAAGAGAAATGCAAATCAAAACCACCTTAAGATTTCATCTTACCCCAATTAGAATGTTTTTTATTAAGAACACAGGCAACAACAGGTGTTGGCGAGGATGTGGGGAAAAGGGTACACTCATACATTGCTGGTTGGAGTGCAAGTTGGTGCAGCCACTCTGGAAAGCAGTGTGGAGATTCCTTAGAAAACTTGGAATGGATCCACCATTTGACCCTGCTATCCCACTCCTTGGCCTATACCCAAAGGACTTAAAATCAGATTGCCTCAGTGATGCAGCCACATCAATGTTCATAGCTGCTCAATTCACAATAGCTAGATTATGGAATTAACCTAGATGCCCTTCAGTGGATGAATGGATAAAGAAACTGTGGTATATATACACAATGGAATATTACTCAGCCATAAGGAAGAATAAAATTATGACATTTGTAGGTAAATGGATGATGTTGGAGACTGTTATGCTAAGTGAGATCAGCCAATCACATAAATCCAAAAGCCGAATGGTCTCTCTGATAAATGAATGATGATGCATAATGTGGGGGGGAAAGATGGCAAGAATGAAGGAAAGATAGCTAGCATAGAGGGAAGGGAGGGGTGGGGGTGGGTGGGGGGTAAAATTAATAACAGAGTGTGTGACAGATACCATTGCCCTGTGTAAATGCATGAACACACAGATGGTGTGACTCTACTTTGTGTACAACCAGTGAAACAATAGCTGTACTCCATTTGTGTTCAATAAAAAAAAAAATAAATTAAAAAAAAAAGAGACACAAAAGATAGATGCTGTTTTTCACCTGTCAAATTAGCAAAAATTCAAATGTGCCAACACGTAAGACTGTGGGACAAAGCAGTAAAAGTCTTTAATTGCTTAGGGGAACATCATAATAATCTTATGAAGAGTAAATGGACAACAACTTTCAATATAATAGGTGCACTTACCCTTTACCTGACAATTACACTACTTGAAATTTATACTAAAAATATCCCTGCTCATAAACAAAACAATATACTTATGAGGATATGTATTATAGCCTTATTTAAAATAGCATAGGCCTCCTTGGAAATAAGAGCATGTCCATCAAAGTGTTAAATAACTGATTCATTCCTTTTCCCACTTGCTTGTATGCGTGTACACACACACACACATACACAGACATACAGAGAGACACAGACACACACAGACACACACATGTGAACTCCACTTCTTTATCTTGAATTTCAAGCTTTGGCCTTTGAAAACTAGTGATGGTTACAAAGTACTTCAATGTTATTAACATCTGTGGGCCTTTTCATATCTCGTTTCCTTCATTTGATGTTTAACCCTCCTCTTTTTAAAGGCAACTCTCTCTAAAACTTCTACTTAATCCTGACCAGATAGCATCTTTTGGGGACCCTTTCATGATATTACAAACAGGAAATCACTTACCTTTCCACTAAATAGCTGAGCTGTGGACAAAATGCACATATGTTCAACTTTTTCTTTTAATTTGTGTGTGAGTAGGCATGAATTTTCTTTCCCCTGCATATCCTTTTATGCCAATAGCAGAATAAGGAAACAACTTCTTTGTTTTTCCTTTTATTAATTGGTGCATTACAATTACCCATAATAGGGGGATTCATTATGCCATATTTGCATGTGCACATAACACAATTAGATCAATCTTATTCCCTCCTACCTTTCCTTTTCCTGCCCTTTCCCTCTCTGATCCACAAGCTAAGATGTTTTCCTAGCCTAGTTTCAGCCTGATGATTCATTCAAAGTTAATACAGAATCCAAAATAGTGGGAAAACAGTTCGTATATTTACTTTATTGCTTGAAAAATATAATGCTTTCAACTTAGTAATGCTTCTTAAAATTTATTCAGGCCATGAAGAAAAGCAAAATAAGTTCAGAGCACAGAAATAATCAGGGTCATGAGTTGCCAGCCCTACTTAGGGAAGGTTGATTGCCAAAACTTCTCTTGATATTTCTCTTTTGAAGATAAAACCAACATCAAAGAGGCCAAATGTTCTTCCCAATTCTCCTTCTCTACTCCTTAATCTCCCCCAGTATCTCTGTATATATCCAAATCATCTTAATTGTCCTATTTTTGTTACTGCTCAGATATTTTTGGAATTTATACTTCAACCATGTCCAAAGCAGTTGATTATTTAATGGAATTAGAAGAACCAGGCTATGTGTTCCCTGGCCCCCACTGTCCCACATGAAGGGAAACATTTGGTAATTGCTCATATTATTTCCATACATAATGAAAATGCTTACCTGGTCATCCATGCCCCTGGATATATCAATGGCACTTCAGTTACCTGCTCCAATCCACTCACTGCTGACAGACAGTATGTGCACAGGTGACATTGTCACACCCATTTCCATATTCCAGTTAGTACAGCATTCGAAAGCAGGTATTTGAATAAATTCCAGTAAGAAACAAAATTAATGAAAGTACAAGACAGAGAGCAGTACACATCCATAAGATTTATTTGTGGGGCTAGTTCCTGTAAAGGTTGGTGGCAGAGAAGAAATACGTCAGGCCCTCATGTTGTCAGAAAACTGCTTACCTGGCACCATCACTCAGAAGGGTGTTCCCTGGGCACATTTTAGGGGCAGGACAGATGACAGTACTTACAGTACTTGAAATGGGGAGGAGGTCTGAAAGGTCTTTCAGAAAGGATCACTTCACTGAAAGGAACAAGTAACACAGGTTCAGACCTCTGCTTCCTTTCTAGTTTTGTCTAATTCTAAACATGTCAGTTCATTCTTCTTGTGATCCTAGCTCCTGGGCATGTTGGGAACCTCATAACTCAGACTCATGGTAAAAAGAAAGTAAGAGAGTCTTGTAAACAGGGCTGGAGATGTGGCTGCATCATTGTAGTATGCTGATGGTAAGTCCTTTGTGTTCACATCATGTACAACCACATTGATGGGACCCTAAATGGAACAAGTTATACTTATTCTATGTGTGTATAATATGTCAAATACACCCTACTGTCATGTTTATCTAGAAATAACACATAAAAAATAGAATTACTACAAAGAAAAGTGTAACAGTTGCTTATTAAGCTACACAAAACTGATTCTGTTAAACAATTGGTTACAAATCCAAAGGTTAATATCTTTTAAAATACCCTAAGGAAAAAATATAGAAAGGTAAAGTGATAGAAGGTGCATTCAAATGCTTTCTTAAGAGAAACAAAAACTGCTTCATTTTAATTCATTAAAACTGCTTTTATTTCCATTTTTTTTTAGTGACTAGTATGCTGAAAAGTAGTCCATTTATTTTATGCTGCTAAATCTTAGATCTTTTTTCAATTAAATTGCATGAAAAGGAAAAGCATGTTACGTTCATTTATGAGACATTTATTAACTTAGAATGTTCAATTCTGTATATTCAAGACAATTCAAGAATGTATTAATTCTTATTGATTATTAGATAAAATAAATAAACCAAAATAGTGGTGATCTGGAAAGTACCAGAATAATGCAATCAAAAAGAATGTTATCCTTGCTTTAAGTGGCTATGACAAATTTTACCTTTTATTAACACACATGTTTCAGGATAAAATGCACTGACATGATTATTGTGAGGAATACAGTGGCAATTCTATAACAGCAATGTAGGAAAAGAAAATAGACTCATTTTCAGTAATGATTTCTCTTTTATTTGTATTTTAAAAATACTCCCATATGCATTATGGCTTAGATTATCCCAGCAATGCTGACTAGTGGTTATTATAATCTTCTGTGCTTTACATGGATGGCACTAAGGCTTACAGAGATGAAAGTAACTAAGTAAGTGCAGCCATTCAAATTATAAACCACTTCTGATAATAAAGCTTTTCTAATACACTTCACTGCTATTTCTTTTTCATTTGAGTAAATTAACTTTGAAATCAGGATTTAGTAGAAGACTATCTTTTCCTACCATATTCCATCTATTCCATCATTCTTTCAGAAAAGAGATTTTTGCCTTTGCTTTTGTTTTTTTAAGAAATATTAAACTGGGTGCAGTGGTGCATGCCTGTAATCCGAGCAGCTGGGGAGGCTGAGGCAGGAGGATTGTGAGTTCAAAGTCAACCTCAGCAAACACAAGATGCTAAACAACTCAGTAAGACCCTGTTCCTAAATAAAAATAAAAAATAGGGCTGGGGATGTGGCTCAGTGATCAAGTGCCCTTGACTTCAATCCCTGGTAATCCCCCCAAAAATAATATTAAGGCTTGTTCAGAATTAATTTGATGTTATAATATGTATATTCTACCATTACATGTAGAGTATTGACTTGGAAGACAAACCATTGTGAATTACCTTGTGCATTTAATATCATCATGCTTTGGTGAATGACAAGGATATGTTCTGAGAAATGAGCCATTGAGCCGTTTTGTCATTATGCAACATCACAGAGTTTAGGTACACAAACCCAGATGGTTTAGCCTACCACAGGCCTACAGATAGTCTACAGATAGCTCCAAGGCTAAAAACCCTACATAGCATGTTACCATACTGAACCATGGTGTAGGCAACTGTAACACAGTGGTAAGTGTTTGTGTATCTAAAAAAAAAAAATCTTCTCAGAAAAGTATAGCTGAAATATGATATAAAAGAAAAAAAATTATGCACTGTACTGGTAGTTACCATCAGTAGAACCTGGAGGACTGGAAATTACTCTGGGAGAGTCAGTATGCAAGCATCAAGTGAGTGTGATAGCCTAGGACGTTACTGTTCATAATGTAGACTTTATAAACACTGTACACTTAGGCAGCACTGCATTTATTAAAAGATATATTTTTCATTAGCCGGAGTGATCAGGCAAGAAAAGAAAATCAAAGGGATACAAATGGGCAAAGAAGTTGAACGATCTGTTTGCTGATGTCATGACCCTATATCTAAAAGACCCAAAAACTCCACCAGAAGACTTAAAGGGCTTATAAATGAGTTTAACAAAGTAGCAGGATAGAAGATCAACACCCCAAATCAATAGCTTTTCTATATTCCAATAATGTTTCAGCCAAGGAAGAAATCAGGAATTTCATTCAGGAATTTCATTCACAATAACCTCAAAAATATCCTTGGGAATTAATCTAACAAAGGAGGTAAAAGAGCTCTACAATGAAAATTATAGAGCACTGAAAAGAAATTAAAGAAGACCATAGAAGATGGAAAGACATACCATGTTTCTAAGCAGGCAGAATTAATACTGTCAAAATGTCTATCCCACCAAAAAGCAATGTACAGATTCAATGCAATTTCCATCAAATGATAATGACATTCCTCACAGACATAGAAAACACAATTCTTAAATTCATTTGGAAGAATAAGAGACCCAGAATAGCCAAAGCAACACTAAGCCAGAAAAGCAAAGCAGGAGGTATCACAATACCTGAGCTGAAATCATACTACAAAGTTCTAATAACAAAAAAGCATGATAATGGTATCAAAACAGACATGAAAAGCAATTGAACAGAAGACACAGAGACAAATACACATACCTACAGTCATCTGATACTTGACAAAGGTGCCAAAAATATACTTTGGTAAAAGCACAGCCTTTTAAACAAATGGTGCTAGGAAAACTGGATAGCTATATGTAGAAAACTGAAACTATATTCCTGTCTTTCACTCTGCACAAAAATCAAATCAAAATGGATCTAAGACTTAGGAATTAGACCACAAATCTTACAACCGCTAGAAAGAAACATAGGGTCTACACTCCATCATATAGGTGCTGGAATCAACTTCCTTAACAAGACCCCCAAAGCACAAGAAATAAAACCAAGAATCAATGTGGGACGCCATCAAACTAAAAAGCTTCTGCAGAGCAAAGGAAATGAATAAGAACATGAAGAGAGCCCACAGAATGGGGGAAATATTTTCCAATTATTCCTCTGACAGGGGATTAATATCCAGAATATATAAAGAACCAAAAAACTTAACACCATAAAAACAAATAACCCAATCAATAAATGGTCAAAAGAACTTAATAGATACTTCTCAAAAGAAGAAATACAAATGGCCACCAAATATATGAAAAAAATGTTTAATATCTCTTGCAATCAGGGAGATGCAAAAAAATTACACCAAGATTTTACCTTTAATCAGAGTGGCAACAATCAAGAATACAAACACAATAAATGCTAATGAGGTTGTGGGGAAAAAGGAACACTTGTACATTGTTGGTGGAACTGCAAACTAGTGCAGCCACTCTGGAAAGCAATATGGAGATTCCTTAAAAAACTAGGGATGGAACTACAATATGACCAGCAAGCTCAACTCTTGGTATTTTCCTAAAAGATAAAAAAATCAGCACACTAGACTAATACTGCTACCTGGATGTTTACAGTAGCACAATTCATAATATCTAATTATGGAATCAACCTAGGTGCCCATCAATAAATAAATAGATTAAGAAATTGTGATATCTACCTACCTGCCTATCTATCATTTATCTAGCTATTTGCGTTCTACTCAGCCATAACAAAGAATGAAATTTAGGAATTTGTCAGAGAATGGATGGAAACAGAATATTATGCTAAGTGAAATAAGCCAAACTCAGAAACTCAAAGGTCAAAGTTTTTTTCTCATATGTGGAAGCTAGAGTGAAATAAAGGGAAGGGGAAGGAGGGAAAGGGGTAGGATATCAAAAAGATAAGGAAAGGTCAATAATGTATAAGAAGGAGACTAAGAGGCAGAGTGGAGGGATGGGAAGTGGGAGGCAATGCAGAATGAACTCTTCAGAAATCATTATAATCCTTATATGTGCATATATTAATATACCACAGGGAATTTTCCCTTTGTGCATAAGTAGAAAGAACCAATCAAATATAAATAAATAGACAAGTGGAAAGAAGTCTAATAGAGCAGAGAAAGGAGAATAGGAGATGGGAGGGAAGATGGGAAGAAAAAGGAAGAAGGAAAAGGATGAGGTCATGAACTGAAATCAAATTCCATGCATGTTTGGGTTTGTTGGGATGAGCTCAAATACTGTGCATAACTGTAAAGCTCTAATAAAAAATATATGTTTCTTTCTTCAATGATAAACTAATCTTATCTTACTGTAATATGTACTTTATATACTTTTTCACTCTTCTGTAATAACATTTAACTTAAAACACAAAAACATTGTATAGTTATATACAAATATTTTTCTTTATATGTTTGGTTTTTTCTATTTTTAAAATTTTGAACTTTTTTACCTTTTCAAATATCTTATTAAAAACTAAGACATAGCTTGATTCTATCCCAATCACTGATTCCTGCTTTTATTTCTTGCGCTTTGGGAGTCATGATAAGGAAATCTGGTCCTAGGCCAACAAGATGAAGATTTGGATCTATTTTCTCTTCTATTATGTGCAGAGTCTCTGGTCTAATTCCTAGGCCCTTGATCCATTTTGAGTTGAGTTTTGTACAGAGTGAGAGATATGGGTTTAGTTTCATTTTGCTGCATATGGATTTCCAGTTTTCCCAGTACCATTTGTTGAGGAGGCTGTCTTTTCTCCATTGTATGTTTCTGGCTCCTTTGTCAAGTATGAGATACCTGTATATATGTGGGTTTGTCTCTGTGTCCTCTAAGCTTTTTCTCAGCAAAGGAAACAATCAGAAATGTGAAGAGAGAGCCTTCAGAGTGGGAGAAAATCTTTGCCACACACACTTCAGATAGAGCACTAATCCCCAGAATCTACAAAGTACTCAAAAATCTTTACACCAAGAACACTAATAACCCAATCAATAAATGGGCCAAGGAAATGAACAGACACTTTACAGAAGAACATCTACAAGCAATCAACAGATTTATGAAAAAAGTTCAACATCTCTAGTTAAAAGAGAAATGCAAATCAAAACCACCTTAAGATTTCATCTTATCCCAGTTAGAATGTCTTTTATTAAGAATACAGGCAACAACAGGTGTTGGCGAGGATGTGGGAAAAAGGTACACTCATACATTGCTGGTGGGATTGCAAGTTGGTGCAGCCACTCTGGAAAGCAGTGTGGAGATTCCTTAGAAAACTTGGAATGGATCTACCATTTGACCCAGCTATCCCACTCCTTGGCCTATACCCAAAGGACTTAAAATCAGATTACTACAGAGATGCAGCCACATCAATGTTCATAGCTGCTCAATTCACAATAACTAGATTGTGGGACCAACCAAGATGCCCTTCAATCGATGAATGGATAAAGAAACTGTGGTATTTATACACAATGGAATATTACTCAAACATAAAGAAGAATAAAATTATGGCATTTGCAGGTAAGTGGATGATGTTGGAGACTGTCATGCTAAGTGAGATTAGCTAATCCCAAAAATCCAAAGGCCGAATGATCTCTCTGATAAGATGATGCATAATGCGGGGTAGAAGAGAGGCAAGAATGGAGGAAGGATAGATTGCATAGAAGGAAAGGAGGGGTGGGGTTGGGGTGGGGGGGTAATAATAACAACAGAATGAGACAGACATCATTGCCCTGTGTACATGTATGAATGCACAGATGGTGTGACTCTACTTTGTGTACAACCAGAGAAACAATAGCTGTACTTCATTTGTGTACAATGAATCAAAATAAATAAATTTTAAAAAAAACTAAGACATAAACATGCATTAGCTTAGGCTACATAGATTCACAATTATCAACATCACTTGTCTTCTGCCTCCACATCTTGTCCCACTGGAAGGTCTTAAGGGCATTAGTATGCGTGGAGCTATCATGTCCTATGAGAGCAAGACTTTCATCTGGAATCCCTCCTCAAGACCTGCCTGAGGCTGTTTTAGAGTCAACATTTTTACATAGAAATAAAAGGAGTGCACTCTAAAATGAGAACTAAAAGCGTAGAATAATAAATACAGAAACAAGTAGCATAACATTTCATGGGCTATACTTTTGTACAACTAATTGTGCAGTAAGTTTTTTAAAACCATCACAAACCTGACTAATACTTTGCAATGTCTGTGAAGTGACCATGTGTCAGGAATTTTTCAGCTCCATTATTATCTTATGAGTGCACCATCATACATACAGGGTGATGTTAGCTGACACTTCGTTACAGGGTACTTGGCTACATTTGCCTTTAACTCATTGTATGCTCCTCTGTTTATATATCTGTTTCTCCTCCTGGAATGTGGTTCAGGAGATGGCAGAGACAAAGGTCATGGATCACAGAAAATCAGTCTTTCCAATCATGCTAGGATCATTACCCCTGGCAATGGATGGTGCAGAAATAGTAACCAGAAATGCTGAAGTCAACATATTTCCTACCTCAAAACATGAAGAAAAAGGAAAAAGAAAAGTGGAATTAGAATCCTGACAAGATATCCCTGAAAATGACTCTGCTCTCAATATGTGAGTCAAATTCATTTATTCTTTGAGACAAGTTTAGCAAGAATGTTTGGTTGCTTGGCCTAGATTCCAGATTACATGTCTTTTTTTTTTTCTTTTTTTTTGTACAAGGATTGAACCCCAGGGCACTTTACCACTCAGCCACATTCCCAGCCTTTTTTATTTTTTTGTTTTGAGACAGGGTCTCACTAAGTTGCTTAAGGCCTTGCTAAGTCGCTGTTGCTGACTTTGAACTTGGAATCCTCCTGCCTCAGCCTCCTAGGTCTATAAACCTACACCATTGCACCTGGCTACATGTCCTATCTTTAAAAATAATTTTAAGTCCAGAATGGCACTTATTCAATATTAACTCTAACCCAAACAACTGTTTTCGCCTATTACACATCTGTATTTAGTCTAGATTCCAAATTTTAGAAATAAGTATGCCATGTGTTAAGTTTTCCTGAAAGATGGTGTCTGCTCTCTAGTGTTAAGGCTTTAACATGCATTTCTCATGTGAAATGTATCAAATTGTAGAATAATGAAAAAAGGAAGAAATATTATTTACTGGACAAACCACTGGACTACAGGTATTGCATGTAATTCTCACAATAACTCTATATGGAATATGGCCTATTCCAATTTTGTTGATGAGGAATCTGAAGCTAAGAGGTTGTTCCCCAAATTAACTCTTCTCTAATTCCTACCCTGGGCTCATTCTTCTACTTCCCCCATGCTCCTTTCTCTTCCTTCCTTCTCCCCACTCTTATTCTTCAGTACCTCCATAATTGACATTATTATCCAATCTTATAGACTTACACAGTACTCTTTTTTTATGTTTTTATTTTTTTATTTTTATACGCTTTGTTTTGGAAACATTTTATATTCATAACAAAACTAAGCAGAAAGAACAGAGTTCCCACATATACTAAGACATCCTCACAAACCTCCCCCACTACTCAGGTCCCCACACAACAGTGGGCTACAGTCTATGACCCTACATTGATTCATCTCATGTGTGTATAACTGAGAGTCCACAGTTTACATTAACACACTCCTGGAATTATAAATGATCCTTTAGATTTTTGACAAAATGACCTAAGCAATGGCCTGTAGCTACTATTATAGAAACAGAGAGAACAGCTCACTTCCCTCAAAATTATATGTGCTCTATTCATCTCTTCCTCCCCTGGACCCTGGGGACCACTGATCATTTTACTATTTGTATTGCTTTGCTTTTCCAAAATATTGTATAGCTGGACTAAGACAGTGCGAAGCCTTTTTGGATCAGATTATTTCACTTAGTAATATGCATTTATGTTTCCATTGTCTAGATGCGTCATAGTTTATATATTCACCTACCGAAGGGCATCTCAGTTGCTTCCAAGTTTGGGCAATTATGAATAAAGCAGCTGTAAACAGCTGAGCACAGGAGTTTGTGGATGTGTATTTTTAATTCATTTGGATTGACACAAGGAATGCAATTGCTGGATCAAATGGTAAGAGTATATTATATTTTGTAAGAAACTGCCAAACTGTCTTCCAAAGTAGCTGTGTTATTTTGCATTTCCACTAGCAATAGAGTTTCAGTTGCTCTGCATTCTCATCAGTATTTGGTGTTCTCAGTGGCATTTTGCCATTAAAAGAGCTGTGACATCTCATTGTTTTAAATTGCAATCCCCTAATAAAATGTGATGTTGACTAACTTTCATTGGCATATGACATCTGTTCATCTATTAAGTTTTTTTCCCCATTTTCTAATAGTTTTTTAAATTTTCTTATTATTGGGTTTTTGGAGTTCTTTGCATATTTTGGATAATAGTCCTTTACTGGAAATCTTTCTATTTTATCTTATTTTATTTTATTTGCTGTTGTTGCTGGGGATTGAACTCTGGACCTTATCCTTGCTATGAACATACTTATCATTGAACTACACTCCCAGCCTAGGAATAGCTTTTGTAATATTTTCTCCTAGTCTGTGGTTTGTCTTCTCATTCTCTTGAGTATAATAAACTTTTACTTTAGAATACCTCAAGATCAATAGAAAACTCGCAGAGATGATACATAATTCCTATGCATGCCACACCCTTTTCCCTATTGTTAGTATCTTAATTAGTATAGAACATTTTCTGTAATTAATGAACCAATATTGATACATTATTATTAACTAAAGTCCTAGGATTTATTCAGGTTTTCTTGCTTTGACATATTTTTTTCTGGTCTAGCTGTCATGATGTCTTCTGAGCCTCTTCTAGAATTGACAGTTTCTCCAACTTTCCATTTTTTTTTTTTTTTGATAATCTTGACCATCTTGAACACAATTATAGATCAGATATTGAGTACAATGACTCTCAATTGTTTGGGAAGGCAGATGTTATGATAACTACCTTTGAATTATGGTTTTTTAAGAACATTTCCCTTCTCTCTTAGGTGTGAGTTATTCATAGCAACTTCTTCCCAAAAGAAACTATATGGAAAATGGAAAAAAAAAAAAAAAAAAAAAAAAACAAGAGTAACCTGACAAACTATACCTCAGCCAAGTCACCTAGGTTGGCCTGTTGGTAAGTCAAGTAGATGGTGATGTCATGTTGACAACGAATAAGCAACATTAGCATTTATTTGAGTAACTGAAAGAATCTTGCCTGCACCCAAGGAACCAGAAAACCTGCACAACCATCTTGGAATTCTGCTTTCCATGCCATTATTGGACTTTGTTGAAGAGTAGAAAAACCTTTTAGGTCTAATGCAAATTTAATGCTTATGTTCCCAGCTTTGACTCCACAATCTCACTCCATTGACCCTTCTGCTTAAAAAAGCAACATTATCAAGAAAATTTAAAAATCTACAAATTAGAAATTTATTCCCTCTTCCATAAAAATATATGGACAACTTAGAGAGCCAAAGCAAGCATCCAGATTCATGGCTTCCATTCTAGCACCATTCTACTGAGCCATTATGAATCTTGCAGCCTCAGAACTCCTCAGGCAAGACCGTGCTCCAAGTTGGCTACCATATGAATAGAATTATATTAATCTGGCCAAAGTCTACACAATAGGATCTATTACTTAATGTTGAGCATAAGTATAAATTCCGATTCAAAGTGAGGAAGTAGTGACAATAGCTCTTTTCTGAAAAGTTTTCATCGATGACCTTTTGTCTCAGAAATTGGTATTCACTTATCCACTCAGTTCTACATTGAGAAGTGGAATAAATCAGAGAAATAAGCTAAAAGCATATTAATTTAATCTATATATTTGAAGAAGGCATTTTGAATCCTCCTTTAAAATCCATTTGCTTCTATTTTAATTTGCATAAAATTCTTGGCTATTTTAATGAATACAAATATTTGAAACATTTCTAAATTTTTTAATGCACCATTAAAAACAAAAATAAAAAAGAGAAACAGGAGGAATTATACCCCTGTGTTAGTAGTAGATAAATGAGCTTCAACATTGAGGAAAATTGAGATTATAGAACCAGAAAAACATAATCTAAAACAACATAACTTTGGTGGAGGTAAGAACCCAGAGGAAGTAATTAAAAAGTCTTGCTTGGGATAGGAATCCAATTAGACATGTGCATGAGGGTATATCATGACTGAGAATTAGGACACTATGATTTGCAAACTTGGAATTTGGATTCTAGAGATTACAATTGATTACAACATGATGGGCCACTTCACTTTTTCCTTCTCCACAGACATTCCAAGCAGGATTTTACAACTTATATATCACACTGTCAGAGACATCAAGATGAAAAAGAAAGAAAAAGAGTTCAAAGGATCTGCAGGTGAAAAGTATGGAATAAATTTCAGCAAAAGGAGGATGATAAATAACAAGTGTGCATTAGTTTTCTATTGCTCTGTAATAAATTACCACAAATCTGGTGATTTAAATGATACCCATTTATTTCCTGTTTCTGTGGGTCTGAAATCTGGCACAGTGCAGCTGAGTTCTCTGCTTGGGTTCTCATGAAACTGATATCTGGAGTTGCATTCTCATCTGAAGCACTGGGTCTTCTCTCAAGCTCATTAAAGTTGTTGGTAACTTTCAGATCCTTGAGGTAGTAGCACTAACATCCCTTAGCTCTTGCTGGCTGCCAGTCAGGGACTGTTCTGAATTCCTAGAGGATGCCTCCAAGTTCTAACCATGTGACCAACCCATAACCTGGCAGATGAATTCTTCAAAGCCTGTTGAGAAACTTACTCTAGTCTGGTTGGACAGGGTCTTTTATACTGTGACCTTATCAAGGAAGTTGCTACTTTTGCACAGGTCTTAACCATACTCAAGAGGAAAGAATTTCTACACACATACGGAGGCACGGGAATCTTAAGAGCATTCTGTATGCTTGACTTCATTAAAAACAACAGCAACAAAAGTGGAGATGGTTTCATTTTACACTCGTATAAACAGTGTATGAAAGTTCCAAATGCTCCACAGCCTCAAGGACATTTAGTGTTGACCAGTGTTTTATTTCAAGTTTGTTTTCATTTTTAAAAAAACTTTTAGCCATTCAAATGAATGTGAGTATTTTCATTACTTTAATAATTAATAATGAAACATTTTAGTGGTTTTGGTCATTCCTATATCATTTTGTTACAGTTTAAAGATGTCTATTCATGTCATTTGCTCATTATTTTAATGTTATTATTTAACTTATTACTGAATTGTAGTAGTTGTTTGTTAATTCTGGATACAAGACTTGCCAAATAAATGTTTTCTGAGTATGTTCTTCTAGTTTGTAACTTGATGATTTACTCTTAATTGTGTATTTGATGAACAGCACTCTTTTGCTTTGATGAAGTCTACTTTATACATCCTTCTCCTATAGTTATTGAAATTTTTCTAATTTTAAAGAAATATTTAATCACCCTCAGATTGCAAAGTTATTTCCTGTTTTCCTCTAGGAGCCTGATGTTTTAGATTTGGGGCTTAATTTTTGTGCACAGTGGGAGGGAACAGTTGAAGTTCATTTTTTCCCTCATACATATATCCAATTATTCCTGTGCCATTTGTTGAAGAGTTTTCTTTCCCTTATGCAACTAGTTTTGTATATTTGTCAAAATAAATTGAACATTTGAGTATACTCTATAAACTCATGTCTATTCCATTAGTCTAAATTCCATCTTTATACCAAGATGATGCTGTCTTAATTACTATAGCTTCACAAAATGTATTAAAGTTAGATAATGCACATTCTTCAGTTTTGTTATTCTTTTTACAATTATTTTAACTATTTTAGTGTTCAATTTTGTTGTTTTTGCATTTTTATATTAATGTTAAAATCATAAGAACCATGGAAACCTGCTTTGGGTTGATTTCCAGTGTTTTCAAAGAGTATTATTTAGAGTAGACTACATTCAGAGTTTGTAACTGTCATTTACAGGCACATAAGTTGAATACAAGCTACTTGGTCATTACTGTAATAGAAAGTCTCCTTCTTAATTTTCTTAAACTAGTTCTCTGTCAAAATCCATTTCTAGCCAATTCCCCCTCCAGTGAGATAACGAATAAATGATTTCTATACCTTCTCAAGCATTGTCTCTCCTCAGAACTCCTTTTGAAATATCAATATCTTCAAGAATCAGCCCACTTTTTCTGCTATTTTTGGTACTACACAAGGCAAGAGAAGGAATTGCCTTACCCAGCCTTTATATGATTTTTGTCCTGGAATTTCCATTATGTGTATATTCCGGTATGTCTAGTACTATTTTCATTATGTTTCACAACCAATCTTGCCTAAAGGCATGAAAATAGCCAGTAAGTAGTCATCTACCTTTTTAAAATCTATTCATCATTCAATAGAAACTTAAGTTGATTTCATGTCTTGACTATATTTGACAATAATGCATTCTATATTTTAAAATTGCTGAAAGAGTAGATTTTGTATGTTCTCATCAAAAAGAATTGATAAATATTTGAGGTGACGGTCATGCTAATTACTCTGACTTGATTCATCCACAATGCATCCATATAAAGAAACATCACATTATTCCTCATAAAAAATACACAAATTGTTACTTAATTATTAACCAAAATGAAACGTAAGAAGCCATACAGTTTATGAGTGATGAAACCGTTGTGCCCTCATGCTTAACAAATTTTGGGTCACCAATTGTTATGGCAACCTTTATATTCTCAATTACCAAATTATTTTTGAGATACACAGCTCACTCAGAAATTCAGTCAGTAATTTTCTCAATTCTTCTTAATGTTTTCTCTCACCTCTTCCTTTGTCATTCTTGCTCTGCAGACATGGCATATGCTATTTTCTTTCCAGGCATAATCTTGCTTCTTTCTCTCAATATCTGCCTTTCCATATGAGTAACTGCCTCAAATTACCTTGCATAGAACACCTCTTACTCCTTTCAGCACTCAGCCTCTCATGAAGAACTGTCTTCACAAGTGGACCTTCCCTTAGCCTTGTCTCTTCCCTGGAGGGATAACCTAGAAGGCAGCTCCATTTTCTATTTTCCCTCTCTACTTCTACAGTGAGAAAACAAGTGTGTATTTATTATATCAGTGGTTATCAAACTAGATCAATTCCGGTTCCTATGCTCATGACCGAAATTCAGTAAGTCTGAGATAAAGATAGTAAGTCTGAGGTGAAGTTGGACAACCTATTCGAAGGTGGACTGTGTCATTTTTAACCCTAGAACTCCAACAAGAACTAGAAATATCTAGTAGAGACGACACCTTCAATCACCATCTGTTAAACTAAATCATATTATTGTGTCTCATACTTTGGAAATTTTACCTCTTTTGTTTCAATCATCAGCAATCACTGTCAGCTCTACTTCTAAAATGTGTTGGATTCTCCCTATTGTGTGTCTACAACATTAGCACAGCCATAACCACCTTCTTCCTGCATTATGGCAGTAACCTGTTAACTGGACTCTTTACACATACTCTTAATAGCTAAAAGGATGTTTTTAAATAAGTAAATCAAGTAATATTAACCACATGCTTTAAACACTCTAATGCTTCCAAACAAAGACTTTATGCTTTGCTTATTCCTGATCTCACCTTTTATTAACTTTCTTCCTGACATTGCCTCCAAAGGATTCCCCAACACATTCAATTCTCCCAGAAGACATTTGCACTTGTTCTTTGAGTCTGGAAGGTCCTCCCCTAGATCTTTACATCCCTCATCATCAAGACTCAGTGCAAGTATTCCTTCCTCAGAAAGTACTGTTTGCTGAATCTGAGAAAGCTGCCCTCCATCCCACTTCTCCATTACATTGTCATGTATAGTTTTGTCTTTAAGAACTTATCAAAAGTCAAAGTTTGAGTCATTTATTTCCTTTTTTCTACCTCCCCTCAGTGGACTACAAGCTCCGTGAAAGCCCCCACCTTGTCTGCTCTCTCTATTACTGAAATTCCTGCGCCTGGAACAATGCCTACCACAGAGTCACACTGAACAAAAGCCTGGTTCAATAAACATGCAGCCTGGAGCAAAGCAAGGAGAGAGAGAGAGAAAATCAGTTGACCAAGGTAAAAAAGCATTCTCAAAGCACTGCAAACTGTGAAAATATCACCATCTATCTGTGCCTTGTGCTTCACGTGCACTCAGCCAACATGGAATTGGACCTATTTACCAAAGTGATGGGCTAAGAATCACATCTCTGCAGTGGTGTCATGTTTTCTCATAATGATAAAGAAATATCATAATTTTTAAACAATTCACACAAAGCAAAATATGGAAAAAGTTTAATAGAGGAAAAAAAGGGATAAGATTTCATATATTGATAGAACTGACTTTGAATAGAATATTCCTGAGGTTGTGATAAAAAGTTTAAAGGGGCCAGGCACAGTGATGCATGCCTATAATCCCAGAAGCTCAGGAGGCTGAGGCAGGAAGATCTCGAGTTCAAAGCCAGCCTCAGCAAGGGCAAGGCACTAAGCAACTCAGTGATGCCCTGTGTCTAAATAAAATACAAAATAGGACTGGGGATGTGGCTCAGTGGCTGAGTGCCCCTGAGTTCAATGCCCTGGTCCCCCCCCCCCCGTATCTCCCCCAAAAGTTTAAAGGCTCTGTGTTTTCATAAATTAAATTGAAGATAACTTTCACTTTACAAAGTGGTTATGATAAGTTACTGGGATAGTGTAATTTGAGAGCATCCTTCAGAATCTGGCACATGATAGGACTGACATGTTATTTGCTTTCCTCTTTCATTGATTCCTATTGCACACTAAAACACTTCAGAATGAAAGAGTTCCTCACCTGCTCACAACTGTTTATGCTATTCCTTATTATTCACTTGTCAGAGCATGACATCAACAATGGGAAGATGCAATCAAAGATGGCCATCCCAACAGGGAGGAAGTGTGAATCGCAAAATAATCTCATTTTAAGAGTATACTAGTGTATTTGGGACTCTGTTCCATCTTGCCTTTATTATCTGACACATTCTCCTAGAGGGTAATCGAAAGGAAATTTTTTTTATCCTAACCACCTATAACTAAAACAAGTGGAAAGGTATTAACATTTTTGCTATTAACTAAAGACACTACTATAAATAGGAGTACTATGCAGACATCAGGTAAGATGGGTTTCAGTAGCCAAGGCATCCAAAAAGTAATATGGATTACTTTTTATCAATTCTATTTTTGTTTTGTTTTTGTGCTGGGAATTGAACCCAGTAATACTTTACCACTGAATGAGACCCCAGTCTTTTTTAAATTTTGTTTTGAGACAAGTTCTCCCTAAATTGCTGAAGGTCTCATTAAATTGCTGAGGCTGGCTTTGAGTTTACAATCCTCCTGCCTCAGTCCCACAATCACTGGGATTACCAGATTGCACAATCACTCCCACCTTACTTTTTTTAAACATGTTGATAGACATTTACTTTACTCATTTATTTATATATGGTGTTGAGAATCCAACCCAGTGCCTCACACATGTTAGGCAAGTACTCTACCACTGAGCCACAATTCCAGCACCCCCATCCCCATCTTACTTCTTACCAATTTTGGACAAATATACTAACCTTCCTCTGGTAAGTGTCTATAGGAAGTAACAAACCAGATCCAGAAAAAACTGTCTCAGGTAAAATATGCATGCAAAATATGAAGCAGTGGATCTAATCAGTGTTAAAGGTAGATTGTTTAGAACCAAGGCACTCACCTCCTGGCTGCCAAGAGTGGTGTCTACTTATGGTTCATAGCTAAAGACCACCTCTGGGAATTGTGCTTGTCCTAAAGGAGCTGTCTTTTCCAAAGTTAGATCCACAAAGGTAGCCAGCATATAGTGACCAGTCTTGATGCAGCTCACAAAGACCCAGCTCCCTGCTGCA
This sequence comes from Glaucomys volans, assembly GCA_020662805.1. Taxonomy (NCBI): domain Eukaryota; kingdom Metazoa; phylum Chordata; class Mammalia; order Rodentia; family Sciuridae; genus Glaucomys; species Glaucomys volans. The sequence continues at coordinate 1,754,124 of JAJEJO010000964.1, forward strand.
ATGGGAGATACCTTTGAAGTACCATCCTGGTGTCACAGCTCTTCATGGGATTAGCTGAGTCACAACTGTACTTCAGAACAATCTTTTGTTGTCCCCTTGATCCTTGATGGGTGGTATACTGGAGACCACTCCCCAATAAACCATCTGCTCTGAAGCTCCATCCATTTCTAGGACCTAACCTATGACAGTGTTGTACTTTTCTCTTTTCAGCTGAATTGAACACCGAGCACTAAAAATCAAATTGCAATCCCTACAAATGGTTAAAGGAAGGGAACTTCCCTTTCACCTCAATACTATACCCACACTCTCCTGTAGTTGCCATTTCCAAGAACAGTCTACAGGAAACGACCTGCACGAATCTTCATCACAGAGATTGTTTCCTTAGAACCTTATCTTAGAGAAGCCCAACACATAGGTTATTGTCACATTATTTGCTATTAAAATGATGGAGTGGTGAAGCAATTTGCTCAAGGATTACACAGCAATAAGTAACAGGGCCAGGAATTCAAACTCAGGTCTAGTTGAGTCCAGAGCCTTTGACTATATCACAATGCCTTTCCTCTTCTCTTTAACTGAACATTACCTTATTAATAAAATAACCTGTAGCATTTTCTGTTTGCTTTAAAGCAAACCTCTCAAGCTGACAGGTCTATCAGAACTTGTCACTGATGATTTAACACCACGCAGCCTAGTTGGGGCTTGTCAGACTTGGAGTAAAGCCCAAGTGGATGCCACGCCATTATACATTTTATGTACTGGCTCCATGGAGCCAACCACCACATTAAATACTTAAAGCCAGTCAAGTTTATTTACTGGATCAACCTGCTTCCCCTAGAATATTTCCTCTTATCTGTTTGGCTGAAGTCTCCAGAAACCTTTGGGAGCCACTTGGCTCCTTGTCCACACAGAATGATTTATTGCCAATGGTAACATTTTCCAGTCTAGGGCACAGACTATTTATGAAGAGAAACAGGTCCCATGTAGCTTCAAGTTGAAGGAAAAGAAGTTAAAAAAAATTAAAGATATTTTTATAAAGTAGGGTTTGTAGAAATTGATGAAAGAGCTCTCTTGTTCTGTCACCTCTTGTTCTACTTCAAAATGCTATTTATATTGGCCAAAGTTACTTGAAGTCAGGCTGCAAATTCTTCAGCTTTGTTTCTTTTTCCCAGGAAGAAACAAAGGGGACAGTTCCTCCATTTTCTATGGACAGAGGGGACAGCTTCTCCCTTTTTGTAAATACTGGCTCCCCTGATGTCCTGTTTACAACTTCAGTTGTAACTCCCCATCAGGGGCATTGACCCAGAGGGATTCATTTTTGTAAGACACACATTCATAACTGGAGGATTATATTGTTATGAAAATAAATAAAGGAAAAAAGACAAGCCAAAGCATAGATGCAGAAGAATAAAAAGAGGTGTAAGAGTTTTGGGATTCTTGCCACATGAGGAAAAGGCACAAGATCTACAGACTGAAAAGACTTAAAACAAAGCAGCAGTGCACTGTCATGGAGGAATGTGACTATACCTGTCCTAATCTTATCCAATTCAAACTCTCTCACCAGCCACACTCTGTCCAGGAGGCCAGGACTCTTTCCCGTTCCTGCTTGTAACTCTTGGTTGGTTAAAAATGACTCATTCTTCACATCTCAAGGTCTCCTCCTCATCAAGTGTTTTATCTATCATCACCAGTTCTGTAACTTCTGCTACCAGCAGAATTGATCTGTTCACCCAAAGATATGATCTATATAAATCACAGTAGTTTTAATTCATAGTAATTATTACAACTTGAAACTTAGTTATTATGTAATTTTCCAATTACTGTTGGAGATATATTCCAAGTACCATTAGAGCATAAATCAGCATTGCCTTATTTAGTATTGGATCCTTAGAGCTTAGGCTGAGCTTTACATAAAAGAAGTACTTAATAAATACCAAGAGCTGGAGATTAAAAAATATGCTGTTGAATGATGCATGGATAACAGAAGACATCAAGGGGGAAATAAAAAATTCTTACAGATTGATGAGAACAATGATACAACATATCAAAATCTCTGGGATACTATGAAAGTAGTGCTAAGAGGAAAATTCATTGCATGGAGCACATTCAATAAAAGAATGAAAAGTCAACAAATAAATGACCTCACATTACAACTTAAAGCCCTAGAAAAAGAAGAACAGTACATCAACAAAAGTAGTAGGAGACAGGAAATAATCCAATCAGAGGGGAAATCAATGAAATAGAAACAAGTCAAAACATTGACAAAATAAAAAGTTGGTTCTATGAAAAAATAAACAAAATTGATAAGCCCTTAGCCACACTAACAAAGAGGAGAGAAAAACTCAAATTACTAAAATTCATGATGAAAAAGGAAATATCACACCAGACTCTAATGAAATACAAAACATAATTAGAAGCTATTTTGAAATACTTTGTAGAAGTATTTTTATACTCCAACAAAATAGAAAACCTGGAAGACATCAACAGGTTCCTAGAGGCATATGAGCCACCCAAACTGAATCTGGAGGACATACACAACTTAAATAGATCAATTTCAAGCAATGAAATAGAAGAAGTCATCAAAAGTCTACCAACAAAGAAAAGCCCAGGACCAGATGGATTCACAGCCGAGTTCTACAAGACCTTCAAAGAAGAGCTCATTCAATACTCCTCAAAGTATTTCATGAAATAGAGAAGGAGGGAACCCATCCAAACTCATTCTATGAAGCCAATATCACCCTGATACCAAAACCAGAGAAGGACACATGGAGGAAAGAAAATTTCAGACCAATATTGCTAATGAATATAGATGCAAAAATTCTTAAGAAAATTTTAGCAAATCACATGCAAAAGCATATTTAAAAGATAGTGCACCATGATCAAGTGGGTTTCATCCCAGGGATGCAAGTTGGTTCAACAGCCAGAAATCAATAAATGTAATTCACTACATCAACAGACTTAAAGTCAAGAACCACATGATTATTTCAATAGATGCAGAAAAAGCATTTGATAAAATACAGCACCCCTTCATGCTCAAAACACTAGAAAAAATAGGGGTAGTAGGAACGTTCCTTAACATTGTAACATCTATGCTAAGCCCAGAGCAAACATCATTCTAAAAGGAGAAAAATTGAAAGCATTCCCCCTGGGAACTGGAACAAGGCAGGGATGCCCTCTTTCACCACTACTATTCAACATCGTCCTTGAAACTCTAGCCAGAGCAATTAGAAAGACCAAAAAACATTAGAGGAATATGGATAGGAAAAGAAGAGCTCAAACTATCCCTATTTGCTGATGACATGATTCTCTATTTAGAAGAGCCTAAAAACTCCACCAGAAAACTTCTGGAACTCATAAGTGAATTCAGTAGAGTAGCAGGATATAAAATTAATGCTCATAAATCTAATGTATTTTTATTCATAGATGATGCATCCTCTGAGAGAGAAATTAGGAAAACTATACCATTCACAATAGGCCTCAAGAAAAATAAAATACTTGGGAATCAATCTAACAAAAGAGGTGAAAGACCTCTACATTGAGAACTACTAAAAAAAGAACACTAAAAAAAAGAATTTAAAGGAAGTCTGAGAAGATGGAAAGATCTCCCATGTTCTTGGAGAGGCAGAATTAATATTGTCAAAATGGCCATACTACCAAAAGCACTATACAAATTCAATGCAATTCCAATTAAAATCCCAATATCAGACCTCATAGAAATAGGGCAAGCAATCGTGAAATTCATTTGGAGGAATAAGAGATCCAGAATAGCTAAAGCAATCCTTAGCAAGAAGAACAAAGCAGGGGGGATCACAATACTGGACCTTCAACTACATTACAGAGAAATAGTAACAAAAACAGCATGGTATTGGCACCAAAATAGACAGGTAGATCAATGGTACAGAATAGAAGACACACAGACGAACCCACACAAGTGCAGGTATTTCATACTTGACAAAGGAACCAAAAACATACAATGGAGAAAAGATTGCCTCTTCAACAAATGGTGCTGGGAAAACTGGAAATCCATATGCAGCAAAATGAAACTAAACCCATATCTCTCACTCTGTACAAACTCATCTCAAAATGGATCAAGGACCTAGGAATTAGACCAGAGACTCTGCACCTAATAGAAGAGAAAATAGGTCCAAATCTTCATCATGTTGGCCTAGGACCAGATTTCCATCACATGACTCCCAAAGTGCAAGAAATAAAAGTAGGAATCAATGATTGGGATAGAGTCAAACTAAAAAACCCTTTTCTCAGCAAAGGAAACAATCAGCAATGTGAAGAGAGAGCTTTCAGAGTGGGAGAGAATCTTTGCCACACACACTTCAGATAGAGCACTAATCCCCAGAATCTACAAAGTACTTAAAAATCATTACACCAAGAACACTAATAACCCAATCAATAAATGGGCCAAGGAAATGAACAGACACTTTACAGAAGAACATCTACAAGCAATCAACAGATTCATGAAAAAATGTTCAACATCCCTAGTTGTAAGAGAAATGCAAATCAAAACCACCTTAAGAGTTCATCTTACCCCAATTAGAATGTCTTTTATTAATAATACAGGCAACAACAGGTGTTGGTGAGGATGTGGGGAAAAGATACACTCATACATTGCTGGTGGGATTGCAAGTTGGTGCAGCCACTCTGGAAAGCAGTGTGGAGATTCCTTAGAAAACTTGGAATGGATCCACCATTTGACCCAGCTATCCCACTCCTTGGTCTATACCCAAAGGACTTAAAATCAGATTACTACAGTGATGCAGCCACATCAGTCTTCATAGCTGCTCAATTCACAATAGCTAGATTGTGGAACCAACCTAGATGCCCTTCAATAGATGAATGGATAAAGAAACTGTGGCATATATACACAATAGAATATTACTCAGCCATAAAGAAGAATAAAATTATGGCATTTGCAGGTAAATGGATGATGTTGGAGACTGTCATGCTAAGTGAGATTAGCCAATCCCAAAAATCCAAAGGCCGAATGATCTCTCTGATAAGTGAATGATGATGCATAATGTGGGGTGGAAGGGTGGCAAGAATGGAGGTAGGGTAGATAGCATAGAGGGAAGGGAGGAATGGGGTCGGGGTGGGGGGATAATGTGTGACAGACACCATTGCCCTGTGTACATGTATGAATGCACAGATGGTGTGACTCTATTTTGTGTACAACCAGAGAAACAACAGCTGTACTCCATTTGTGTACAATGAATCACAATAAATGAATAAATAAATAAATAAATAAATAAATAACAAATACCTTTTTCCAAAGAAAATAACATAAGATGCAAAAATGAATGAGTGAATGAGTTGATATGAATAATTTGACCTAAATGATAGAAAGTAGAAGAGCCACAAGACATTTAAAAAAAAAAGAATAGAAAAACTTTAGTATAATTAAACTTTCTCATCAGTGGATCTACCTGCACATGTGGGATTAAGCACCCTACCAGGGAAAGTATTTAAGAGCAGAGACCAAGATTTGTTTTTAAAATTTATGCAAATATATTTAGCCTCAGACCAAAATAATTGCTCCATCATATAACATTCTGGAGTTGTATGATTCTCTTTGTGCTGTCTTCTTTCCTTTCGAGCCTCTATAAGGGTCATCCATTTGTATTAGATTTTGATTGACAAGTTCAATGACCACCTAACAAAACCCTCAGCCCTCATAGTCATGGCAAAATAAACTCACCAGATCCCACCAGGAATCAGCAGAGAAGCTGATTTGCTTACTGGAAGTCTGTCCTTTCGAGATTCATTTATGAAAAACTAACTCCCTATGTCTTGTCCATCAGTGCTGTCTCTTCTGGATATGGAAGATGACTTTGGATACTGAATGTTTAAAACATAGTTTTTGGTGATTTCCACTCCCCTGCTAATGGTTTACATATATTTGATAAATAAAAATTGCAAATTCAACATTCAATCAAATCAAGGTAAGTCTATTTCCAATTCATTTTTATAGATATGAACATAATGAACAAAAACAAATGGAAACTAGATAGAAAATGTTTTTAAAATAAATTAAAAAATATAACAAATAAAAAGAAGAAAAATTTATAATCAGAGGTAGAGTTTGATTTTATACAAAAAAAAAATTTCCAATGGTCAAACTTGTTCAATGACAGAATAAGCGAACTTATCAATAAGGGGTTTTCCTGATGATGGGCATGTTTAAATAATGACTGATGGACACTTCCTGGGGATGTTCCATTTATAATGTACACATTGAATTAGTTTGTGGTCTCAAAGTCTTCTAAATGTCTTTCCAATTCTGAGGTTCTCAGATACTATTACTTTGAAAAAAAGAGATAAAAATAATTGTGCAATAAGACTGTGCCTATACGGTGCTAATCAATCTACAAATTGAATTACTTTATTCAGACAAGAACAAACAGTGATTTCGAGAAAGTTATCTGTATGCTGGTCTAATGTAGAAATGCTATTTTTTCATTTGACAGAAAAGAAAACTGACTCTTAGATTTAAAATAAAAGAATTTTTCAAAGTTATGGGCAATAAAATATGTAATAGAATTCCAGGAATTTAACCCAGATACTTCTTACTGCACTGTTCACGTATTTCCCATACATCTAATTAAGTGACTACAGAAAGTAAGTCTAGAGTGATGACAGACGCTACCTGGGTAGCACTGTCTTGTTTCTAGGATATCAGGCATTCATAACAAGGACTGAGGAAAAGAGGGATATAATTTGAGAGCAGGATCCAAGGTCTTGAAAGAGAGACACCTCAAGAGGAAGGTAGGCAACCTGGACTCAGGCTCAGGAGGAGTCTCTGTGTGGTTACTCCTCCTTCCTGTGTACACCTGGTAAAGTGGTATCTAGGACAGGGTAATGTTTTCAGTGGCAGCATGAGTTAGAGACAATCACCACTGCCAAATGTGGCTGAAATTGTTATTATCCCAAAGAGGGCAGGGAAAGTAGCAATAAAGACTCAAAGCCAGATGAGACATGGTTCAAAGCAGATGGTAGGGAGAAAAAGTGGGTTGATTCTAGAGGCTAAGTTCAAGCAGCTGCAAGGGCTCAGCTCTGGGTTCTACAGCCAAAGATGTGCAGGGAGATAATAGATGCTCCTGAGTGGTGACAGGCAGCAAAGTTAAGACAGAAGGTCATTTGCTTGGGGTAGGCTTGGTAAGGAAACTCATCAATGTTTCAGTAAAACCAAGCTTTTCTGTTGCTCTGATCTTGTCCCTTGAGACCCATGTTACAAGTGATGTGGGCAACACTAACTGCATATGCTATTTTAAGAAAGGCCTGAAAACTGCTGAGCAACTAAATGATCCCTTTCCTCACTGTTCGAGACAAGCTTGGAAGCAACATGATCTGGATCTCTGCAGGGGGAGTTTTCAATGTTTCCAGATGGGGACCACTGGGAAAAGCAAAAGCCTTCCCTCATGTATCATAAGGATGCTTGCACATGTTCAGTCCCCTTCCCCCTACACACACTTCCCTCTCTCTGTCTCTTTCTCTCCCTCTCTTTCTCTCTCTCTCTCCCCCCCAATTATTAGTTATATGTGTGTGTGTAAATATACATATTATTCTTCAAGAGACCTATATGAGAGACGACAATGCCAGTTCATTTAGAAAATATTTAGAAAATAATATATTTTCTAAATCCTGGTACATGTATAGCATTATTTCAGTTTATGTGTTTGGATTCATTTTGTGATTATGTATGTAAATTGCCTACTTGATTAACTTTGCTTTGATTCTCCTACAACTGGAATAGGGGTTGTGATGCCACATAACATGCCAAAATCTGAAAAGACACAATGAACATGCAAACAAACTCTGCTCAGAATCTGAAAGGAGGCATTATTACTCATACACCAAAAATAATTTGCCTGCTACATTTGTGCTCATTTGTATGGGCAAAAACTCTGTGTGGCCAGATAGAGATCCCAAACCATTGTCTCCAACTCAGTACTGGCTTGGCTTTGTCACCAGAATGCAAATTATGTTATTTACTGCCATTGCGTGTCAATTAAAGATAAAATGTGAATTCCTGCTGCAATATGCTCCTACTGGCATAGCATCTGGATTTCCTAAAATTCATGGACCAGCTTGCAAGGATGTTGGCTGCTTGGATGTCAACTGTAGGAAGCCTTGTCCTCTGAGCAAAGCTGTGTGGCATCTCCTGCGGCAATAGAATCGTGGCTGCCCATGGTGTTCCATGTGTATCATCTAAAAGGGGACTTATCTTTACTCTCTCCCTCCTCTTCCTATTGGATCTATGCTGATACCACTTCTATCTCCCCAATCACCAACATTCACAGTGTAAAACATATTACATTCCATCTTTTATTACCCTACAACCTAATTTCAAATACCATAGATTCCACTTTGCCATATCACTGTTAACCAGTCCCTTCTCAGATTCATATCCTCAACTCCCATTGGCCTAAAATATTGTAATAATCTTATTGATTTTCCTTCATCTATCAGTTTTTCAATATTATAGCTGTATTTGCCTTTGTAAATCACTTTTTGATCATGGGACATTCTTTCCCCCAAATTTCCAATGGCTTCCCACAGTAAAGATATGGTACCCTAGCCAGGCCTTCTATGACTTTCTCTCAAATTGCTGGCCACTCTTCCTGTGATGCTCTTTGCCCTCTCCAATCTTATTTTTTCTGATAGTTTGCTATGCATTTCACATGACACAGGTTAACAGTTTCTGTATTCTCTAGAGAATTCCTTAGATGTTCAATCAGAATCATGTCTCTGTACCATTTCTGCTGTATGCAGTAGCTACCTCTACTATTACATCCACAACCTGTTTTTATATTGCTGATATATTTGGTCACTAATTACATTTATCAGAGTATTTTCTTGGAAATAATTAATTTGTAAAAGATCTTATCCATTTCCTCAGGATCCATTGCATAAGTAGATATCCAGTAAATGTTTGGTAATGAATGAATAAATGACTAAATAATAAATCAAATATTAGGTATATATTTAAGTACATTTATGGTGGTAAAAAAACCCTCTTACCTCTGAAATATTTAATTGGACATATATGACAATTTTTACAACTTCTATTAGATCTTGAATACAGCAAATTCTACTGAGATCCCTTATCTTTTTTACACAGCTGCATCTCTCTGATAAAGAAAATAATGTGCATTTGGAATTACTTTAAGCCTTTATAGGTTTATGCAAACAAGTAAATGGTATTATTGTCAATATGTCCCGTAATAAAAAAAATGAAGACTAAAAGGATTTACAAAGTTCCATCCTGATTTAATGGAGCAATTTTGTCAACCTTTGAATTTACTCAGAGTAATTTTACTTGGATGAATAGGCTGAATGCTGTCCAAATATGTTCTTGACCCCTTAAATACCATGTTAGCATGGAAGGTTTACCTGATAAAATTTATTCATCAGAATTTACTTTAACAACTGCTATGAAGACAATGTCTAGCCTCTGAAAAAAAAATACTCCAAGTTTTGGTTTCAAGTCCTGAGATTATTGCTAAAGTAGATTGACCTCTACTGTTGGAGTAAATTGACCTCTAATTCACTATCCACAATACCAGAGAAAAGAATAAATTTTCACAGTAGCCTAGTTTGCATTTAATCAGAAGAAAAATAATTCACAGTCACCACAAATCCTAAGTGATTAATTTCAAACCAAATAGGTCTTTAAAAGTTGTGTGAAAGGTTTCAGTAATGAAAATCAACAAAGAATAGCTTCCTAGGGAACTATAAATCTTCCTTATCAATTGTCAGGAGTAAGTAAGCACCTGCTGTCCAGGGTTCCATGGATAGAGAGATGAAGAAACATTGTACCTATCCTCAAAGAGCTTCCATTTTTAGTAAAAGAGTAGATCAGAGTTGAAAAGTGTTTTTACATCCATATGTATTTAATTCTCACAAAACACAGTGATAATGTTATCATTGTACCATTTTTTAAAAACAAAAAAGTAAAGCTTAGAAAGAGGAACCAATATTAACATGAGTGCTATTAATAGGAAGGTACACTGGGTTGAAATCTACGTTTGCTTGTATTTAAATCCAAATCATGTTCTATCTCCACCATTCTAGAAGACAAGACATGTAGACATCTAAAGTAAGAAGAAAAAGTCTGGAGAGGACTATAGTTAGTTCACATGATGCCGTGGTATAATTACAGTATGTAGGATCTCCCTTCTGCTTTCAAGCCTATTGTCTTCTGACCACTTAATGGCAAAGCATGGGCTTCTTCAGACTGTGTCTATGGTCAACAGATTGATTTATATTTGCCAGGCACTGTGTTAGACACTCTCATATGTGTCGTCTCATATATTACTTCTAAAACTCTACAAGTAGACTGTTTTTACTGTCTGCATTTGACATTTGCAAAAGTCAGCATTCAGGAAAGGTAGGTGATTTGTTAATGGTTACAAACTGACTCCTTCTGACTCTTCAGTGCTCTGTCCTTTTCCTCAGGGCTGCCTACCAAAGTCAACCAGATGATATATCTACCATTAAGTGAAGAGTACAGTAGAGTAGCCAAGAACAACTCACATTACCAAGCTACTCAAACTTGGATTAGAATCTCAGTCCTGTCACTTACTAGGCAGGGACTCTTAGGTAAACCAATTACTATTCTGAACCTTAGTTTCCCCATTTACAAAATCAAGTTAGTTATCATCTTCACTTACCTCAATATTATTAAGGGTAGAGGAGTTAATGAATGTAATAGCCTTAGCATGAAGAAGCTCATAAAAAAATTAATTATTATTAACTTTACTATCTTGTGCTTTTTGACCTTTACAGCTCTACCAATAGCTTTCACAGTGATTGTCTCATAGAAGGTAAAGGCCTTCTAAGTGGAACCAAGCGATTATTCTGTTCATTGAATACCATCAACAAATATCTCACAGACAGATGCAGAAACTTGACTACAGTGAAATCTACTAGCATTACACAAATTGCAAGAAACTAGAAATTCATCTGGATAACACAAAACCAATGTTCACTGTAGTTTTAATTAAATTCTGTTGGGATGTTTTATCTACCCATTTATCTGTCTTTGAAGTCCTCTGTAAGGTCAAAAACTTAATCTAGCCTTAAAAACCAAATAGATTTTGATGACTCTATATCAGAAAACATTAATGCCATTTCCTTATCTCTGTGAATTAGCCTTTTCTCTATATACGTCTCTAATGCTACAGGAAGCAACCTTGATTGTATTGTCTTCAATTTGCTTTTAAGTAATTTCTATTCTGCCAACTTTTCTGCAAAAACCTAGTTTAAGCTTCACAAGCATGTGTGATATTTTAAAGCAGCAAAGAAGAATCTTTGCATCCTTTCATCCTTGTGGATACTGTGTGAGGTAGTATTTGCTGCACTTGTAACACCCTTCAACTTGTAATATTCAATTATATCATCTGGAAAATTTCTCTAGAAACTAGGTAAATGCCATCATCATAAGGTTATGCACATAGTATCTTTCATGTCTCATGGAAAACTGAGAAGTGATCTCTTCACTTATGACTTTTTTGACCATAACCAGCAGGAAAGCACCATTGTCCATACCCAGGCACACAGTATTATATATCTGCTCATTATTTCCTATGCCAGCACCCCAGCTAGAGGGCCCTGTCTTGCCTTTCCACATCTGTGCTATGTATGCAAATGCTGTCTCCTCTCTAAGACTCTTTGGAGTCACACCCACTGTGGCTGAGATTCTTCTCTTCTTTTGAGCTACAGGAGTGCTGTTATGGTACACAGTGCTTACAGAGTAGTCATGTGCTACCTTGGTAGAATATTTGACTTCAATTTTGCTAGAAGTCAAACTATCCTTTAAGAATCTTCCACAATACTGTATAAGCACAAGGAGATTGCTGCTTTAAATTTTTAGAATTAGTTTATTTAAAAAACATAAAGCAAGCCTGGTGTGGTACCTCATGCTATTCAGAAGGCTGAGGGAAGAGGATTTGAAGTTCAAGGCCTGACTGGGCAACTGAACCAGACTTTATCTCAAATGAAAAATAATAGGGGCTGAGAATGTAGCTCAATGGTAGAGCCCCCTGGGTTCAATCCCCATTACAAACGAACAAATAAACAAAAGAACAAACTATGGGGTACTATGTCATGGTCAAAAGAGTAAAGATTTTTGCATTGCCTGGAACTTAAACTCAAAGTTACACTAAAAAAATGTGTGAAAGTGAGACATTTAATTAGTGTCATTGTACCTCTGAAAATGCATTTGTAAAATGCTGTGAATAATGAGATTACTGAGAAAATTCAATGAGATAAAGTGTTAACAAATGTGGCACTTAGTAATTGTCTGATAATATTTGTTACTTTTCCTTTGTCTTAATATTTTGCTAAAAGGAAGAAACAGAATTCAAGTATATGTCCTTTTCTTAACAAAACTATTTTCTGTACAGCCACAGATGACCACAACATGCCATTATCAATGACAATCTCTGGGACCTTAATATGACATTTTAGAAAGTAGGTTCTCCTTTATACAAAGTTCGGGTCTAGCCTATTCCTTTAAAGAAATACTGAGACATTTTCTCTGTGCCCCATTACAATCACATCTGGGAAACAATAAAGAGGAAATCATTGAACAACAAATAAAGAATCAGTCACTCACCAACTTAAAAATACGTAAATGCCCCAAAAGCTCAACCTGACGGATAACTTATGAAATCTGATAAAAATTACATTTGAATAACTTTTGCTTAGCATTTTGGCTAAGTTATAAATAAAAATATTGGCAAGAAAGAGGAAAACCAGGCATGATTTTATACAACCAAGGAATAAATATTTTTGTCACCACTTTAAAATGTGATCAGTGTCTATTAAATGAATTATACGCATACTCAATAACCAAGTAACATATTTTTGTATAAGCACATGAATATTCTATAAAAATATTATGTGTCAACAGTCATATTTAAGAATATGTAGTGCAGCCTGCAGGACAGGACTCTGGTGGCTTTGCACCAGCCCAGTTCTCCCTTCTTTCCCATTAAACACTTCAAAGAATAAGTAAAGTGTGCTGAGCATGCAATATTCTGAGATATGGCAGCGTCAGTCTCCCCTAGAAACAGGTTGTCCTTCAACACTTCAGTCCAGTATGTCACGTTACTCCTTAGGTATAAAACCCAGGGAAGGCTGCTTTCTGGGGTTTCTCAGCTGTGGTGTAAAAGGGGCACCTATAGACGAGACTCCATCTGTCCTGAGCAGCTTTCCTAGCCTTGAGGAAACAGGTCACAATAAAGGCTTCTGTTTTCTTCCACGGCCTGCCTATAATAAACCTACTTCATGGAACTTATTGGCATGACTGTTCTTTCTCATGAGACTCAGTCTAATTGGTAACAAGTGTAAAGTGAACCTATTTCACATAATATTTTAATAGTAAAAAGCTAGGAAGAATGCAAATATCCCTCAGTAGGGGAATGGTTAAGTAAATGATAGTACACAAAAAATATTCAGTCAGTAAAAAAAAAAGAAAATAGTCATATCCTGAATGGTATCTACTCTGAAGGCATTATTAACTGACTTAAGCAGATTGCAGAACAATATGTTATTATGACATCATTTCACTAATCTGAGACTCTGTTATTTATAAGTGGATGTAGAGGAAAAAATCTGCCCTACACTAAATTGTTGACAATTTCTAACCACATTAGGCTGATTGCAGAGAATGAAATTTCTAATTTTTGAATTTAATTTTATAATTTTTTAAAATGTTTATCCTTTTTTATTTTTACAATTAGGGTTTAAGTTACTTTTTGAACATAAGTTTTCAACCTAAAATATTTTAAATAATTGATTAAATTCAGATGATATTTACTGAACATATGCAGTGCATTTGGTTGTATAATGGCTAATAAAATAACTCTATTATCAAGAACTTTAATATTCAATGAAAAATAGGTGCAAAGAAGAATTTATAAAAGAAGAAAAATCTTTCTGTATTATTTAATATGCTCTAATATTTTATACACATTATAGATTTTTTAAATTTCCAAACTTTTTGAGATAGGATTGTTGTACTTATTCTGCAAATAAGAAAGTGTACATAATTTGCCTGTGTTTACCCTAGTAATGAGTGGTGGGCCTGGGATCGAAATTCAAATGTATCTAATTGCAAAAGCTATTGACCGGTTACATGCTCCCACAGAGTCAGACCACAATATGATACCTGAGATTTTTCACATAAATATTCCTAGGTTTAATCGCTTTCCTGAAATCCAGTTATCTATTCCATATTTTACCTGAATTTCTTGCTGTCAAACTCAGACTTTTCAACATTAATTTTCACTGATCCTTCAGATGATTCTTCCTTGAGGATAAATCACAAATCATAGTATTAATATCCACCCGGTCACCTCAATTCAGAAAATTTGACATCTACATTTTCCTCACACCCCACCTACACAAACAAAGTAGCCATCAATTCAGCTACTGCTAAAGGGCTTTGCAAAACTCATTTCTGCACTGTTCTATTTCAGTCCCCTCACACTGAGTCCTGTCTAAGGTGACAGCCTCCAAATTGCCTTCTTGCCTCTACCCAATTTGTCCTCCACATGGTGGTCATAGTTATTGTTCTAAAAGAATGATCCCTGAATGTCATTCTTAATGCTGCAATTATTCCCTCTGTACTGCCTTCAGAATAAAATTCAAATTATGTAGAATGTCATTCAAGCTTATTTACAAACCTCTCTTTCAGTGTCTTTTCTCACACACATATACCCACACACCACATTCAACCATGAGCCCTTTCCCAAAGATGCCTTCTGATCTCTCATCTTTGTGCCTTTTCAAATGCTTTTGCTTCTGCCTAGAAGCCTCTGGCATTGCGTGAAAGCTACATAATTATCTTTCAGAATTTATCTCATGTGTCACTGTATTTAAGAAGTTTTGCACAGCAATTGTCTTCTGGACAGAAAAAAAAATATATGTAGAACACCCTATTCCATGTACCCAATACAATTTTCAAAGTTCTACTCACATTCCTCACCACTCTGAATTGTATAATTCTTTGTATCCCTCTTCCTTCCTAAAATATCTTGTGCCTGATTCAGTATTCAAACCCTAGCACCCAAAAAATTGCAATGACTGGCACACAATCGATATTCAATAAATATGTGTTCTATTAACTTAAAATGAGAGGATGATGTTCATATATCCACATATCAAATCAGCATCTTTTTTGAGCACAAACATGTGCTATGCTCAACATCAGGTGTTGCAGATTCACCAGTAAACACCAGAAACGAACTACAGACATGCATGGATAAGACACTCTGGGAGTTCAAGGAAATTTTTAAATTATATTAATTTATTTATTGGAATCATAATTCAGCATTGAGTCAGTACCCCTTTTCTTCTGGAACAAATTGCCACAAACTCAGCGACTTAAAACAGCACACATTATTACCTTATTCTGTTGGAGGTAACAATTCCACAATGGGTCTCACTGAGCTAAAATCAAGGTGTTGGCAAGGCTGACTTCCTTCTGGAGATTTGAGTAGAAAATCCATTTCCTTGACTTTATCAGTTTTTTAAGTCTCCCCTCATTCTTTGCCTTGTGACCAGTTCACACATTTGGCAATCCAGCATCTTCAGATCTTTCTCAGACTCCAATCTCCTCTCTTGCTTCCCTCTTCCACTTTGAAGGATGCCTTTCATTGCAATGGCTGTATCCATCAAGCTAATCACTGTGTTTTTAAGGTCATCTGATTAGCAACCCCTCCATCATGTAATAAGATATATCCCTAGGTCTCAGTGACTAGGACCTAGGCATCTTTGGGGAAAGACATTATTCTGCCTACGATAGGCACTGCATTCAATGAATAGAAACCATTCTTTTTCTCTTCTTTCCAGGTGTTGAGAGAGATAAGCAAACATTTAGCAATTGATCTGCTTTCCCATGATGATACATAGGAAGATTATCTAGAAAATTGCCAAATCAAGAAATAAAAAAAAATTACCAAGAAAAATTTACTATTAACTTGTTTTCAAATACACAGACCTAGGTAGCAATGGACAGAAGAACATATTTTTCCTCAGTAAGTAAGGATAGATGTTCATGTAACATCTCAAAAAAGAAGTACAGGTGTGAAATAAGAACATGAGAAATATTCAACATCATTAACTATTAGAAAAATGAAAACTAAAACCACAAAGAGAAGTTATTATGTATTTCCAGAATAGCTGACCACACCAAACATTGAAGAGAAACAATTATGGAAATATTGCTGATGAGAATCTAAAATGGGACACATATTCTGGAAAGCAGTTGAAATTGTTTTTCCAAAATTTAGCATGAAGCTACCAAAATCTCAGAACTTATACTCCTAGGCATGCATCCCAAAGAAATTAAGACTTATTTTAATCGCCAGGAATGGTGGCACACACCTGCAATCCCCATGTCTCTGGAGGCTGAAGTAAGAGCATCACAAGTTCAAGGCCACCTCAGCAATTTAGCAAAATAAAAATAAAGTAGGATGTGGGGTGTAGCTCACTGGTATAACTCTTCTGGGTTTAATCCCAGTAACAACAACAAAAAGATTTATTTTTACATATAACCTGTACGTGAATATTTATAGCAACTGTATTCATAAAAGCCTCAAACTAGAAACAACTCAGATGCTCTTCAGTGGATGAATGGTTAAATGAACGGTGGTATATCTATAACATGGAAGACTACTGAATGATAAAAATAAATAATTGACACTCAACATGAATGAATCACCAGTGAACTATGCCAAGTGAAAAAGCAACCCCCAAAATTATATAATTGGTACAATAACAAAATTATATAAATGGATGAACAGTGGTTCCCAATGTTTAAAGGGATATGAGGGGGAAGTGAATGTGATTTTAAAAAAAAACATGCACTCTGACTATTGTGAATTGAGCTGCTATAAACATTGATGTGGCTGTGATACTGTATGTGCTGATTTTAAGCCTGTTGGATATAAACTGAGGAATGGAATAACTGGGTCAAAAGGTGGGTTCATTCCAAGTGTTCTGAGGAATCTCCACACTGATTTCCAGAGTGGCTGCACCAATTTGCAACTCTACCAGCAATGGGCAAATGTGCCTTTTTCCCCCACATCCATGACAACATCTATTATGGCTTGTGTTCTTGATAATACCCATTCTAATGGGAGTAAGATGACATAATAGAGTTGTTTTAAGTTGCATTTTTCTAATTACTATAGATGTTTATAGCAGCTCAATTCACAATAGCTAGATTGTGGAACCATCCTAGATGCGCTTCAACAGATGAAACTGTTGGTATAAGAAACTGTGGTATATATACACAATGGAATATTATTCAGCCATAAAGAAGAATAAAATCATGGTATTTGAAGGTTAATGGATGGAACTGGAGAATATCATGCTAAGCAATATAAGCCAATCCCCAAAACCCAAAGGCCAAATGTTTTCCCTAATAAATGGATGATGATACATAATGGGGATGGAGGGTGAGAGAAGAATGGAGAAACTTTAGATTATGTAGAGGGAACTGAGGAGAGAGGGGGCAAGGGTAGGAAAGATAGTGGAATGAGACAGACATTATTACCCTATGTACATATATGATTACACAAATGGTGTGAATCTACCTTGTGTACAACCATAGAAACGAATAGCTGTACAATGAATCAAATGAATTTGTGTACAATGAATCAAAATGCAGTCTATAAAAATTAAAAAGGACTGTTAGACCTGCAGGTACTACCCAGTGAGGTATTAGAAGAAATGCTGTAAGTTCTGTGAAGCTCTTTATCAGGGTGCACCATGGATGTGGGCTGTTAAGAGCATTCCATGAAAATGAAAAGGGTTCTGTATTGAGCTGAGGAAATGCTTGATTAAATTGAATTAAACGGACTTTGATTTTTAAAAAAACATGCAGTAATAATAAAAATATTCTGACCATATCAAGGCCAATATCCTGGCAATTATCCTGGCAGTATAGTTTTATGAAATGTGATCACTGGGGAAACTGAGTAAAAGGCACATGGGAAATATAGACATTATTTTGTACAACTGCTTGCAAATCTTTACATACTTCTCTCAAAATGAAAAGTTGAGTCATAAGGATTCTGACCCACATGGGAGTTGTTGGGTAATCTCCACACTATTTTCCATGATGGTTATTACCATTTTGTCTTCCCATTCATTGTTATACAAGAGTTCCAATTTCTCTGCATCTTCACCAACATTTTTTTTATGCAATGCTCATTCTAACAGGTGTAAAGTGATATCCTACTTTGGTTTTGATTTGTATTTTCTGGTGATTTATGACATTGAACATCTTTTGCCTTCTTGTCCATTTGTATGTCTTCTTTGGAGAAATTTCTTTTCTAGTCATTGACCATTTTTAATTGGGTTATTAGGGTTTTTTGTTATTGTTTTGTCATAGAGTTGTGGGAGTTCCTTATGTAATTTGGAAATTAATCCTTCATCTGACATATGGTTTGCAAATACCTTCTATCATTCTGTAGACTGCCTTTTAACTCAGTTGAATAAGCATTTTGTTATGAAAAAACATTTTGGTTTAATGTCATCCTGCTTGTCTATTTTTCCCTATACTTTTGTTGTCAGATAATTTACCTCATGACCAATTCACAAGGGATGAAGAAATGCAAAGTGGCTAGTCAATAGACATAAAGTCCCAATTACACAAGATGAATAGACTCTAGAACTCTGCTACACAACATAGTCCTCATAATTAACAATATTATGTCATACACAAAAATTCGTGATGAGGGTAGATCTTATTTAAGTTTTCTTACCTTAACAAAACAAAACTTTTGTAAAAGTCTGTAATCACTTGTCACTGTGTTTTCTTTCAATGTCCCCATCTTATACAATACATCATAAATCTGCTACAACTGAAGCTTTTCCCTAATAAAGATGAAATCCTGTTATTTTGTGTCAAGTGACTTTCCAGAAAATGGAAAACTAATAATGAAAATTGTTACAAATTACTGTTCTGTGGATATATCATCTTGACAAATAAGAAGATATTACTGTCTGAATCTTTCTACAGTCTACATTTTCAAATTACAAAGAAATAAATTTGGAACAAATCGTATTCTTTTTTATAATTAGTGGCTTGAACATCTTGCACTCATGTAATTTTGATTGCCTATGGAGAGGCCATTTCCCAGAATATCTTTCCACTTAACATTTCTTGGTAATAATAAAATGTCACATCTGTCAGATTATATAAAACACTGGTAAGGCACAGAACATTAGGAGTGAACAAAAGATCAAAGATTGAAGCTCATGATCACTTAAGACCTCCTCTTATGCATGCACGCACATGCATACGCTGAGTCTTTTCCAAGCTTGTGATTTTTACCTGTGTCTTTCACCAGGAATAATATAGTCAATAGGAGAACTAGGGGAAAACAGCCCTATTTATTGTTATCATCTAGCCATTCATAAAGTATTAAGTGATTTTATGCACCTAACAATGCACTAAAGGCTGAAAATGCTAACTTTCAAGATGGGTTCCCTGTGCTCCTGGAGTCAATCTACACCCTGAAGCAGAGGACTGATCTCTGGACAAACACATCTGTTCCGGCTCAGCAGTGATTCTGCACATCAAAACTCTCCCTCGTCCACAGACCCTGGGGTCATGTAAAAAG
This sequence comes from Glaucomys volans, assembly GCA_020662805.1. Taxonomy (NCBI): domain Eukaryota; kingdom Metazoa; phylum Chordata; class Mammalia; order Rodentia; family Sciuridae; genus Glaucomys; species Glaucomys volans. The sequence goes on from JAJEJO010000964.1 coordinate 1,773,776, forward strand.
TCTCTTCCCAGATTCTAGTGTCAGTATGATTCCATGGTTAAGGTCTGAAGGCAAATTCAGAAGATTCAAATTTGTTAATTTTATCTCTTTTTTATGCTTCATTTTTTTACATATTTTCCTTTGATTTCTGCTCTCCCTTTCTTTCTATTGTGATGTACCCTTTTTCCCCTTCTTTTTAAGCTTCTTTAGGTGAATTGATCAATTATTTTAAACTCTTTAAATTATCAGATATGCACTTAAAGCTATGAATTTCTCTCCAAAGTTTTAGTATGAGCGTTTACAATTTTAAATTCCATCTAAAGTCTGTTTAGCTGCATACCACTGAACTTAATGCATTGTGATTTTATTACCATTCGGTGTAATAACAAAGGAAGCCAGCATGGTGGGAAGAAAGAAACCCTTTATGAATAATCAAAAAATTACTTAAAATGGCAGTAGTAAGTCCTTACCTAATAATAATTATCTTGAAAGCAAATATATTAGATTCTCCAATTAAATGACATAGAGTATCTGAATGGATAAGGAAACAAGACCCAAGTGTATGCTGTTTCCAAGAGAGCTACTTCAGCCTTAAAATCACATGTGGACTGAGAATGAAGAAATAGAGAAATATATTCCATGCAAGTGGAAACCAAAAGAAAACAAGGTATCCAATTTTCCCAGTACTGTTTGTTAAAGAGGCTATCTTTCCTTTTCTATGGTGCCTTTGTCTAGTATGAGGTAACTGTATTTATGTGGGTTTGTCTCTGTATCTTCTATTCTGTACCATTGGTCTTCATGTCTGTTTTGGAGCCAACACCAGGCTGTTTTTGTTACAGTAACTCCTAGTGTAATTTAAGGTCTGGTATTGGGATGCGCCCTGCTTCACTTTCCTTGCTAGGTAATACTTTGGCAAATCTGGGTCTCCTGTTTTTCCAAATAAATTTCATTACTGCTTTTTCTGAAAGCTTTTTCTGATGTTCTGAAGAACATCATTGGAATTTTAATAGGAATTGCATTAAATTTCCTTTTGGTAGTATGGCCATTGTGACAATATTAATTCTGCCTATCCAAGAACATGGGAGATCTTTCCATTTCCTAGGTCTTCTTCAATTTCTTTTTTTAGTGTCCTGTAGTTTTCATTGTAGAGGTCTTTCACCACTTTTGTTAGATTTATTCCCAAGTTATTTGTTTTTGTTTTTGTTTTTTAAGGCTATTGTGAATCAGATGATTTTCCTAATTTCTCGTTCAGGTGATTCATCTTTAGTGTATAGGAATGCAATTGATTTATGTGTGTTAATTTTATATCCTGCTATTTTCTGGGAAAACTGGAAATCCATACGCATCAGAATGAAATTTAATCCATCTCTATCACCCTACACCTAACTCAAAGTGGATCAAAGACCTAGGCATTAGACCAGAGACCCTGTGCCTACTAGAAGAAAGTGTAGGCCCAACTCTCCATCATGTTGGCTTAGGAACTGACTTCCTCAACAAGACTCCTAAAGCTCAAGAGTAAAGTCAAGAATCAATAAATAGATGGTATCAAATTAAAAAGCATCTTCACTACAAAAGAAACAATCAAGAACATGGAGAGAGAGCCTACAGAATGGGAAAAAATCTTTGCCACCTGCACCTCACATAGAGCATTAATCTCCAAGATATACAAAGAACTAAAAAACTAAACACACACACAAAAAAACTAATCAATTAATCAATAATCAATCAATAAATGGGACATCACAAAAAAAGAAATGCAAATCATCAACAAATACATGAAAAAATGTTCAACATCTATAGCAATTAGAGAAATGCAAATTAAAACTATACTTAGATTCCATCTCACTCCAGTCAGATTGATAATTATCATGAACACAAGTAACAATAAATGTTGGCAAGGATATGGGGAAAAGGGCACTTAAACATTACTGGTGGCACTGAAAATTGGTGCAATCACTCTGGAAAGCAGTATGGAGAGTTCTCAGAAAACTATGAATGGAACCACCATTTGGTATATAACCAAAGGAGTTAAAATCAGTATACTACAGTGACACATTAGACCAGAGATATAGCAGCTAAACTCACAATAGCTAAACTATGGAACCAACCTAGGTGCCCTTCAACAGAAGAATGGATAAAGAAAATGTGGTATAAATACACAGTTGAATATTACTCAGCTTTAAAAATGAATGACTTTATGACTTTGCTGGTAAATGGATGGATCTGGATACTATCATACTAAGTGAATTAAGCCAATCCCTAAAAACCAAAGGTCAATTGTTCTCTCTGATATGCAGATGTTAACACATAATAAGGGTGGGGAGGAAGGAGAAGTTCAGTGAATGAGACAAAGGGAAATGAGGAAAAGGAGAAGACATAGGAATAGGGAAGACAGTGGAATGAATCAGACATAACTTTCCTATGTTCATATACAAATACACAACCAGTAAAACTCTACATCATGTATAACCACAAGAACTAATTAGAACAAATAAAATAAAAAAAATTTTAAAAAATAATTGAATCCTAATTGGAATAAGAAGTACTACATATTTATATAAATATACATATAAAAAAACACACTCTACTGTCATGTATATCTGAAAAGGACAAAAAAGATAAAAATTTTAAAAAGAGTGGCTTTGCTCAAAAAGGAATCAAACTGCATAGAAATAGATGCAATTCTTATTGTCATACCTGACTAAGGATAATCATGTAGGTGAGCAATTTTCAGAAGAAACACATGTTGCCTAAGGAGGTTACTAAAAGAGAAAACAGATTTGGGGGTGCTTGTTATTGCAACATACTCTAGCTCATCTTTACTGATACAACGGGTTGATCAACCTTAAACAGTTCAAGAGATGCTTCAAGTAGAATATTCTTTCAGCAAATAAATGTTCACTAAATATATGTCCTGAAGCACTCGGAGGCCTCTTTAGAGACATATAGACTTACAAAATTATGTTTTTAGGTATGCATGAATATGCCAAAATGAAACCCACCATGGAGCATAATCAAGGTACACCAATTAAAATTTTAATTAAAATTTTAAAAAGAACAAGATTAGGTAAGTCATACAAAATAACCTGTTAGTGAAGAACTCTAAAAAGAGACAATGTTCATTATTACAATGCGTAATGAGAAAGAAGTCAATTCACCAAAATATTTTCTACTTTTTCTTGTGATTTCATTTTTAATCCAGGAAAATTGTTACAAGAACATTTTTAATTTGCCAATATTTGGGGTTTTCTGAATATCTTATTGTTATTGATTGTAAATTAGCTACTCGCATCATTTGTATATTTTCAAAACTCTTTAAATATATTGAAACTTGTTTTATAGTCCATGATAAAGTCTGTCTTGGTGTACTGAGCACTGATTATTTTGGTATAACTATTCTACCAACTGCTGAAGCTAGGGTTTTAATCTCTCCAGGAATAACTGTGATACTGTCAAATTTTCCTTTTAATTCTCACCATGTTTCAGGCACTTCAAAGATTTGTTGCAAGGCACACCTACTTTGACAAAGTTATAGCTTCCTAATGAAGTCTTTGATAATGCACTTTAAGAGTCTACTGTATGAACTATAAAATAAGAGTCTAATTGCATTCTACTAATTTAATGGGGATATCCAGTTGTTCTGACACCATTTATTGAAGAGAATGGCCTGGGTCTATATCCAAAGGAATTCTGGGTCACTATGTCAAAGAGAAAGCCACATCCCCATGTTTATTGCACCATTATTCATAATAGTCAAAATATGGAATTGGCCCAACTATCCATCCACAATGAATAAAGAAAATGTTGTATTATACTCAATGGAATGCTGTGTAGCCTGGAAAAGGAATGAAATCCTGTCAGTTGAAACAACATGGATGAACAAGGAAGACTATATTAATTAAAATAAGCCAGGCACAGAAAGACAAACACCACAGGATCTCACTTATATGTGGAATATAAAAAAGTCAAACTCATAGAAGTAGAGACTAAAATGTGGTTACGGGGGGCTGTTGGTAGGAGATTAGTTGAGGTGACTTTGGTAACAGGATACAATATTTTGTTAGAAGAAATAAGTTCAATATCTATTAATATAAGATGACTTTTTAGTTAAAAGTCCTTGTATTTATTTATTTATCTATTTATTTATTTATTCTTGACCACTGAGCCACATCCCAACCCCCACTAACTTGCAGAGGCTGGCTTTGAACTTGTGAAACTTTGCCTCAGCCTCCTGAGCTTCTGAGATTATAGGTATGCCCCACTATGCCTGGCAAAAGTATATATTCTTGAAATTTGCTCAGTGCAAAATTTTAAGTGTTCTCATCACAAAGCAGTAAGTATGTGAGGAAATGCATGCTGATTAACTCTATTTAGCCATTCCACAAGGTACATGTGTCAAAACAAATTGTAGGCCGGGCGTGATGGCGCACGCCTGTAATCCAAGCAACTTGGGAGGCTGAGTCAGGAGGATCGCGAGTTCAAAGCCAGCCTCAGCAACTTAGCGAGGCCCTAAGCAACTCAGTGAGACCCTGTCTCTAAATAAAATACAAAATAGGGCTGGGGATGTGGCTCAGTGGCTGAGTGTCCCTGAGTTCAATCCCTGGTTCAAAAAAAAAAAAATCCAAATTGTACATTATATACACACATAAACACATACAATATTTGCCAATTAGAAAGTTAAAAATGAAAAAACCAACCTCATCATACTGTTCCAAGAAAAGGAATGGCCTGATGTGATGCATACTGACCTGCTGGGTGTTTTTATGAAGATCATTGTCACTGAGTGGACAGTGAATTGTAAAGTGACAGGAGAGGCAGGAGGTAAAAGGATGTCATAGCAGGAGCAACCATTTGTTAGGAAATCATGGTGGCTTTAAACTAGGTGTAAACAGTGAGATGGGCAGGATTGTGGTTCCTTTGAGGTAGAATTAATAGGTTTTACTAATACTGCGTGAGAAAAGTGAAAAAAAAGATAAAGGTTAAGGATGACTTTTGGGTGTGAGTCTTGAATAACTGGATGATTTTTAATGAAGGAAGGAAATATGAAGAAGAAAAGTTTGGAGTACTGAAAATCTTGAGTTAGTAGTGCAAAGCTAGATGCGCAAGAGGAGACGCTATTATCAGGTTGCCCATTTTATACAGCATAAACCTCAATAAATAGGCCTGTGTGATTTCTCTAAAATGTGAGTCCCATCAGGACACTCCTGACTGAGAACCTTCCAAAGGCTTCTGTTTCACCTGTCCCCAAGGCTCTGATGTTGTAGTCCCCCATCACCTCCTTGACTCCATCCCAGGTCATTTCCTACTTACTCATTGCTCTAGCCTTTCTGTCTTTCCTTCCCAAATCATTTAGTTCTCTGATCAAATGGTCCCTCATCAGAGAGCTTTCTCTGCCACTTTGCCAAGATGACATCCTCCTCTAGTTCTCTATCCTTTAACCTTGAGTTCTTTCATTTAGTTACATTTATCTCCTCCTGACAGTGTCATGATATGTGGATGCAAGCATGTATGTGTTAAGAGTGTGTATCTATTTCCTTGTCTACATTCTAGAATGAAAAATCCTCTAGGATAAGTATGTTTATCTTGTCCTCTGATGTAGACTTACTGCCTAGAATTGTGTTTGACTTGAGTATTTATTGTTGAAGTGAATTAATGATAAAAAGATAGGATTTGGAGAGATAATTGGACACAATTCTTATGGGAGAGGAAGTGTTTGGACTTTCTTAGTTGAGTGATGTTACTACTGAGGTGAATAATAGAAGATTTTAAGAGAAAATAATGAATTTCTTCTTGGATGTGGGTTCAAGATACCTGACAGACATCTAGAGGTAGGAAAATGAAAGCATCCATAGCTCCAGGAAGATAGGCAGCGTGATTTGGGTCATACTTGCTCCCGTGAAAATGTTTGCTACAAAATGAGATTTCAAAACATGATAATGAAATTATTGGTACCCCTGGTTTCAGAGTGATTTAAGATGGTGGTCAATACATATCAACCTTTATTTCTCATATCTTTTCTTCTGTTACAATAAAAGTCATATGAGAAATTCAAGCTAGAACAGCATCTCACAATAATAACTTCCTGCCCTAAAGCACCCCCTCTGTGTCAAGTCTTATATGTTCATATATTTCACTCAATCCTTAACATGGATTTCAGACATTTATTATTGCATAAGCTTTATAAAATAAAGAAAATAAGATTTATGAAGACATTCTATAAATTATACTTTTCAATATAAACCTCAATTCTTTAGAAGTGAGATTTTACATGAATTGGAAATCTGTACTTCAATTTTGTCTGCTTGTGGGTCTTCTCTTTCCTGCTCTTCCTGCTCAAAATTGACATTTTACTAGAGTTTAGAAGAGTTTCTTTGTGTTAGAAAATGTAGAGGAAAGGAAAAGGAAAGAAGAGAAATATAAGGAAAGGGAGGAAAAGATAGTTTTCTCCTGTTCGTGGCATTTATTGTTTCTGGTTGGAAGTCAGCTATCATTTGAATTATTGTTCCTCTTCATGTAATGTGTAATTTTTCTCTGATTGCCTTGAATATGTTCTCTGTGTATTTATCATCCATCAGTTTATACATGAGATGACTAGGCCTGACTTATTTGTTGGTGTTGGTTTTTTGTCTGTCTATATCTATCATGACAGGTTCCAGATCTTATTGGATTTGTAAAGGTATGCCTGTCACTAACTGTAGGCAATTGTCAGCTGCTGTTTCTTCAGATCTAGTTTCTGTTCCATTCTAACTCTCCTTTGTTTCTGGAACTTCTCTTTACATGTAAGTTGGAGCTTTGAAATGGCCCACAAGTTCTTAATGTTTCATTCATAACCTTTTCAATTTTATTTTCTTTGTTCTTCATATTATATGCTTATTATTATTATAAATTCAAATCTACTGAATTTTTCCTCACTGCCATTTTTCTATGTGTCCCATGTACTGACAGTTTTTTGTCCCATGCACTCTATTTTTGAATTATTTTCTTTTATTCATTTTTGATAGTTTTGGTTTCTCAGCTGAGATTCCATCTTTTGTTCATTATAAATTTATTTTCCTACATGTTTCAGCATAATTATAGATAGCATATTAATGTTCCAGGGCTTCCATTACAACACAAAGTGAGTAGTTCAAATAACAAAATGTACTGTCTCACAGTTCTGGATACTAGAAATCTGAGATTAAGTGATCAACAGAATTGATTTCTTCTGAGGTCTGAAGGGAGAGTCTGTCCCATGCCTCTCTCCCAGCCTCTGGTAGTTTTCAGGGAATTTTTCACATCACATCCCTTATAGACACATTATTCCAATGTCTGACTTCATATTCACGTGTTATTATTCTCCCTATGTCTTTCCACGTGTTCAAATTTCCCTTTTTATAAGGGAACCAGGCAATCGGCCTATGGTATATATTAATGCATATTATGGTACATATTAATTAATATTAATTTCTTTTAAAATGATTACTTTTATAAAGACCCTGTTTCCAAATAAGGTCACATTTTGATGTACTGGGGACCAGGATTTCAATTTATTTTTTTGTGGGGGGTAGCAATTTAACTCATAATAATAGGCTATTTAAACCACCATCTGCTAATTACAAAACCTGGGTTATTCTATGGTAAATATCTACTGGTCATTTGCACTGTTGTCAACAGTTTATTTTATTTTTTCTCTTCCAAATGCATCATGTTTTACTGCTTCATAGTATGTCAATATTGAGTTCAGATTGCATTCTGGAATTTTAAATAATATGTTATGGACACTTTTCATTCTGTTATACTCTCTGAAGAGTGTGGTGTGTATGCACACACATGGTGGGTGTATGTATGTGTGTGCATGTGAGTTTCAGCAGTCCATTAAATTTAGCTGAACTCAAACTGCAAATTTGTTTCACTTGCTCTAGGCAGTTTTTCTTTTAGCTTTAACTGAGGTTGTTTTGAGTCTGACCTACCTATATCTGGTTTAAAAGTCAGCCAGAGGTTTGGGGAAAGTTTATATACCAAAGTTTTGTTTCCCCTGCCTGTTGGTTTCCTTTCCAGGATTCTCTCCCTCACTTTCCAGCAGTTATTATTGCCCTGAACTCTGGTTCTTGAAACCAATTAGACTGTAGGTTTTAGTTGTTCTGCTTGGTACATAACAAGGCAAGCCCTCAGGCTAAAAACTAGGAGAATATAAATCCACAGGTTACTTTCCCCTTCTTCCAAGTGTGAACACCACTCTGATATGTGTCTTCTTTGAGTTGTTCTCAAGTGTCTTCAAATACTTGTTGGTTTGGTTGTTTTTTATATTTTCCCAGTGTTTGTACTTGTTATCTGTGAATGAGTTGGTCTGACAGCAGGTGCTAGCCATACTTAAAGCCTATACAATATTTTAACAGCAGAACAGGAGTAGGGGTCATTATCTGAACTAAAAGATTCATTTCAATTGTTATTGTATTGAAATAAAATTCTTCAAAACTCAATAACTAAGATTAGAATGAACCTATATCTATTTATTTGAGTAAATACCCAAATAACTGGCAGGAAAGGGAAGAATTGATCATGTGGTGTATTTAGGCTAACAATGCTTAGACAGCCTCAAAAATGAAATGACAGCCTCTTTGTCATTAAATAACCTTTGCTACCATCCCATGTGGACTTTGTTTTAAAAGACCAAAGAAGTGATTTAAGATATTTACCATTCTTATAATAGACCCTTGACACTATCCTAAGAACCATATGCACTTATGCCCTGAAACCTTTGTCTATGCCTACATTCATAAATAGATCATTTTTCAGGCTCTTCTTTGCTCAAATTATATTCATGCTGAGAGTAATGAGTTTCCTGGCATAAACTCAAATTTTAACCACAGTTTTCAACGTTTACTAAAGTTTTATCTCTCCCTTGTAAGCAATATTTCATAAATAATACATTTTTATAACCTTAGGAGAATTTATAAGTAAACAAGGAGAATGAGAATAATTCAGCTTCACTGAGATGTGATAGACTAACATCATTCAATATCTCAGTAATTCACAGCTCAGCATTCAGGTTTGTGCTTCAGCAAGAGAACACATAGTCAAAGTATCTCTTACTGAGTATTGTGATTACTTAGATTTCTTTTCTGTATCCTCTACTAAGTCATTAAATCTTTAGTGCCTGCTACAGTTGGCTTATATATGTTAAATTAATGAGTGAAAAGTCAAAATTAGAATGGCAAAGTTTGACTTAACATGTTGAAATAAAACTTCTGCTTTGTAACATCAGTAGTTATTTTGAGATGATATGTGTGTGTCTGCGTGATCATTGTAAATATCTACAAATATATAAGGAATTTTACAGGCCGTAAATACCAAGGATTAGTATATTTTGTAAGACATGATATGTCTGTACCTTAAAAAATACTCCTACCTATCTGATAATCCATGATATTCTGATATTCCAACCCACTAACTTTTACTTTGATATAACTTAGAGATTCTTCAGAGAACTCAATTAACTCTCGCATTTTAAGGTCTGATTGTAGGTATTTGATAAGGGCTTCTGCATTGATTAAAGACATGCTACCCATCTACCCACCAGCACAAAAATATTTTTCCTCAAGCACAGCTTCTATCCATCACATTTTTACTTAGAACATTCATTATTTTCCCAACTAAAATACACAATCTGAAAACTTACACTCCGTTTGGGACCAGTCTTCTACTTCAACCCATTCAACATGTAAGTAACCTTGTAAAAGGCACTTACCTTCTCTGAATTACAGGCTCCAATTTCGTAAGTGAAAATAATAATACCTGTGAGCAAGATATAAACAACATGAGATAATAGTTGTTTCATCAGTCAGCTATTAATTTAATTATTATAATTTATCTTTTTATTTTTAAAATAAAATATAATTTATATTTTTTTTTAGTCTGAATTATGAGTCATTCACCCAAAATGATGTGATTTCTGCCCCAGATCTATTATTAAAGCTTAGTCCTTCTAGTCTAAAAGGATTAAACTTTTGTGTGTGTGTGTGTGGACTGGGCCTTGAACCCAGAGCCTTTTGCTTGCTAGGCAAGTGCTCTACTACTGAGCTGCATACCAAGCCCTGATACAATTTCCTGTGATGACAGAAATGCTCTATATCCATGATGTCTGACATGATTGCCACTATCAACATTGAATTTTTAGAATGTGGTTTGTGTGATTGCATTTTTTAAATTTCAGTTACTGTTAAGTCATTTAAATTTAAATAACTATATGTGGTTATTGGCCACCATAGGAGATAGAGCACATCTATGCTTTCCTTCAAAGCTTTCATAATTCCCATTACAGAAATGTGCTTCTTTCTAGGACATCCTCAACTCTAGTGAATTATGATTTAACTACTATTAAATTCTATTTATCACTTCTTCTGGGAAGTTTTGTCTTATTTGTGTTGTTTATGAGTTTCATTTGTGCTTTTCTCTTCTTCTTCTCTTCCTCCTCTGCCACCACCTCCTGTTTTCTTCTTTTTAATGGAGGATGCTGTCCATCCCTTTCATTCCCAGTTGAATTATTTTTTTCATCCTCAAATAATATTTTGTACATATATCTGTCAGAATTTCTCAAACTGTGTTTAAATTATTTTTAATTACATAAACCATGAAGATAAAGTTTGGATTTTAATTTTTTCTAGCCTTAGTGTTGATAAGAAAGGCTTTACATATAATAGATAATGCATATACATGGGTTGGAGGGAGGATATTTTTCAAGATCATGCAGATACAAAATGACAGTACTGAGATTGAGACTTGTCTTTATCCAATAACCATTTCCTCCCTAGTTCAAAAGTCAACTTCATTATACACTCCTATAATCCCCACAACTCAGGAGGCTAAGGCAGGAGGATTCTAAGTTGGCAGATAGCTTGGGCGATTTATTGAGATCTGTCTCACTAATGACTGGGGATGTAGTTCAGTGGTAGAGCACCCCTGGGTTCAATCCCCAGCACTAAAAATAGAAAACAATGTCAACCTCATAAAGAAAAAATATCACCACCAATAATGCTTTCTAAAACATGGATCAGGAGTATAATATTATAAAATATCACTAGCTGATAGATGATCTTCTTAAGAAGTGGTTAGGAGTTATACTAGGAAAAACTACTATAAGGAAAAATATTATAAGATTTAAAAATACAAGACAATATTATCAATGTAACTCTACACCAAAAATATTATAATTTCAGCCTTCGAAAAAGTAAACAATGTTTTAATAAAAATAAAAATAAATAAAAGTGAAGTAATTAATGTCTTGGTAAAATAATACAAAATAATATTCTATAAATGGATATAACAATATCCAATACAAAGGATAAACCTCAGTCTTGCTTAATCACTGAAGCACTTGTCTGCTATTCCTATTTGAAACCCTCTCGTCTCTCTGCTTCAGTAATATCCCATTCCAGAGCATCCTCATATCTCATGGACATTCTTCCTTAGCCTTCTTAATCCACTCTGCCCTGCCTGACCCTGAAATGCAGGTGTTTCCCTAGATTCTCTCTAAGTCTGCTGCTTATTTTACTCTACTTTTATTCTCCTTTTATTAATTAATCATGTCTTTTTCAAAGTTGTAACATAAAGTAACATGCTACTGTAATCCAAATTTGCATCTCTAGCCTGCACCTAGGAGCCTAGGATTCCAATGCCCTGCTGATTTACCAGTTCACCCACTTTCCAGGACAACATTCTGAAGCAAACCACAGAAAGCTGAGAATTCTAGCTGGGGTCTCCAAAACATGCTGGATTATTGCTCTGTTACTGGATGGTGAACAAGCCAGACAAGATTGAACCTGAGTCCCAGCCAGGGGCCTGTGGGGAACTCAATGGGTAGAGCTGACAAAGTGTGAATTTGTTTCCTTCAGTGGCCCTCCTCCTCTAGTCATGGACCATCCTCAGCTGTGGTTTGTCTACTTCAAAACAAGAGCTATGTTTTCTATTCTAAGTGAATTCTTATCTCTACTTAGATCTTCAAAGACCAAAGCAAAATGCAACTGTTGAACAAATTTCCCTCTGCTTTGCCTGTGTCTCTAATTCCCTAGTCTCATTTTTCAGCAAACCAATTTTCTTTTTTCCCGTCTGTCTCCTACAAATACAATTTGAGAAATCTTTCTTGCTGATTGCATTAAGCTCTGTGAATTAATACTCCGTGGGTTTTTTCTTTCACTTTCACTTATCTCTTAAAAATTGTTCATACTTTTTTCTTTGAATCCTCCCAATTCTTCCCACTACTTAAGAGCTGTCATTGTCTTTTACTGCATCCTGTTTTCTAAAGCTTCTTTGCAGGTAGTGGCAGAGACTTTTTTTCTCCTTAACTTTTATTGGCAAATATTAATGTGCTTTTAGCTAAAATTCATTTAATTTTACACTTTAATGTCAATGCTTTCAACCTACCATAATTTAATACAGATCCTAATACTTGGTCATTGATTTATCCATTCCAAAATCATTCATTAAATCTATAATGTGTTAAAAACTATATGAAGTCTTAAAAATATTAAGATGAACTACATATGAAAACAACCTGACAAGGCATAGGTTCTTGAGGGGAAAATATATGTTCAATGATACTATATGACAAATAATAAAATATATTTTTCAATAATAAAATGATGTGGGAAATCAGATAAAAGTATAACTGAGATATGAAGGTGGGCAGACATGATGTCTCAAAGGAGGTAATACTCAGAGAAGTTTTCTATATAGACCAATGGTAAAGATCCACGGAAGATAGAGGACCACCATTCATCAGCCACAGATGTGTTCTCTTTAGGGGCCTATTGCAAGCTCAAGACAATCCACCCCGCTTTGGGAATTGTGTCCCTAATTCATATTGGCAACGATGGGCTGAGAAAATGAGCATAACCTTCATGACCCTCAACACATCCCTGTATGACTTCTTAGACCAGATATGCACATTTAAACTAAGTCAAGCAAATGCAAATTTTCCCAAATAATTTTGACATAAGGCATTAAGAAATTCAAATCACTCCATTTATATGGCCATAAATTTTAACACATGAATTCAGTAGCTCTGAGATAGCAGCAGCTCAGTATCTTACCACATAACCTGAGGTTGAATGGGAAGAAGAAAATGAGACACACAAGGTAAGCAGAAGAGATAAGTGGAGGACTAGACCACCTTCCAGATATCCAGTCCCATCCTTCTGATACCCAGCTGCTTTCTAGCTCCCCAGTTCTAGGACATACTCCTTTTTCCTTAAAATAAATTTTCTTAAAATAAACTTTTCGGCCTAGGCAAAATTGAGCTGGTTTCATTACTGCTAGCAACTGAGTCCTTATTAACCACATAGTGAAAAGTCTGAGCCAAATATTTCAAGCTCTCAATGTCCAAAAGTATAATGAATTTAGTGCAAAAATAAAGAATTCAGTATTGGATCATGAAATTGAGAAGGGTTTATTTGATGTACATAGATGCTCCATTATTTGGGGCATATATATTTATGATTATTATGCCTTGTTAGTGTGTGATTCCCTTAAGCAGTATGAAATGTCTTTCTTTATCCCTTCTGACTAACTTTGGTTTGAAGTCCACTGTGTCTGAAATAAGGATGGAAACCCCTGCTTGTTTACACAGTCCATGTGAGTGACATGATTTTTCCCAACCTTTCTCCTGCATCTGTGAATGTCTTTTCCTAGGAGGTGAGTCTCTTGAAGACAGCATATTGTTGGGTCTTTTTTTTAAATTCCAATCTACCAGTCTATGTCTTTTGATTTATGAGTTTAGGCCATTAACGTTTAGGGTTATTATTTAGATATGATTGGTATTCCTGGTCATTTGGTTTATTTTTGGTTTGTAACTTGACTTAGTTTATCTTTTGATTGACCTTTCCTTTAGTGTAGTTCCTCCATTTGCTGGTTTTCATTGTTTTGTTTTGTTGTTTTTTTCATTTCCTCCTCATGGAATATCTTGCTGAGAATGTTCTATAGTACAGGCTTTCTAGTTGTGAATTCTTTTAACTTTTGTTTTTCATGGAATGTTTTTATTTCATCTTCAAATCTGAAGCTTAATTTTGCTGGATATAAAATTCTCCATTGGCATCCATTTTCTTTCAGAGCTTGATATATGTTATTCCAGGATCTCCTGGTCTTGAGGGATCTGGGTTAAGAAATCAGCTGAGATCTGAATTGGGTTCCCCCTATACATAATTTGATTTTTTTTTTTTCTCACGGCCTTTAAAATTCTATCTTTATTCTGTATGTTAGTCATTCTCATTATAAAGTGCCTTGGTGTGGGTCTGCTGTAATTTTGTATATTTGTGGTCCTGTAAGTTTTTTGTAGTTGATTTTCCATTTCATTCTTTAATTTTGGGAAGTTTTCTGATATTATGTCATTGAAAAGATTGTGCAATCCTTTGTATTTCCATGTCTTTGTTTATTCTGGTTAATCTTAAATGTGGTCTTTTCATCTGATCCCATATTTTTTGGAAGTTCTGCTCATGGTTTCTTACCATCTTCTCTGTGCAGTCAACTTTATTTTCAAGAGTATAATATAAAATTAATATTCAGGAAAGCATTTTGAGATCAAGAGATGGAGGTTTACAAACAGATGATTGATAGATGAGAGATAGAGATAGATCAATAGATAAATAGATCGATGAAAGGAAATAAATCATTCTTACAGAGAATTCAAGTAACTAAGATACTCTTTTCTTCTAGAAAGAGAATTTGGCCTATACCCATCATCTCTGAGTGTGGGCTGACATCGTGACTCAATTTAGAAGAACAGAATAGGGAAAATGTAACTAGTAACTTTACAACAAAGAAACCTGGCAAATACTACCTTATCTAAAAAGTAGAGGTTACTGTCCCAGTGAGAAGTTATGTTGATAGTACATTCACCTGGATGTAATGTAATGACAAGGGCATTTCACTTCTAGGACTTTCTTCACAACTCCCAAAACCCCTGTCTAATGAGGGAAAATAATACATACCCAAAGTGAGGCACATTCTGGAAGTGTCTGACCAGTGCTCCTCAAACACAGGGGAAATACATGTTATATACCAAAGGAGACTAAGGAGATATGGTGATGAAGTACAATGTGCTGATTGGATCCTAGAACAGGAAAAAGGCATTAGTGGAAAAAATGGTGAAATCTGCATGAAATGTAGTTTAATTATGAGTAATGCACCATATCTGTTTCTTGGTTCAGATGGAAATACCATGGTAAAGTAAGATGCTAAGTGTAAGGAAAAATGGGTGGGACTGTATGTAAACTCCCTATATTGTCTTTGCAAATTTTCTGTAAATATAGTTTTATTACAAAATAAAAAGGACATGACTAGAATACAAGATTCATATAAGAAAGCACCCATAGAGATCAAAGAAGTAAGCAAAGACTAAATTTTAGAAAAGGTCTTTGTCATAAAGGTAGTAAGAGCACATCACAGAAGAGAAAACACTACATTTGCCTTTTAGAAAGAGGATTCTCTGCAGAAGAACACCTGGAGACGGGGCAAGCCTTGGACAGCACAGTGGGTGAGGCATCACAGAGTCCTGATGACACTTCAAGGACCTAAGTTAGAGTCCTTCATTGATCTGGCACTACCCACTGAGTTAGCTGGATAGATAAGTGCCCCCTTACCCAAAGAAACACACGTAACCAAGTCACAAAAGTGATTTTTCAAACGCCGTAGATAAACCTGATATACTGGAGTGACTCCTAGCTCTGAGACTGTATTGCTGATCTGAGATCATTACAGAGGTTTAATTTTCTTTATTGATTTGAAGAAGTACTTCAACTCACCTTTAAATATTCTTCTCCTCTTCCCCTTTACATTATAAAATTTCAAAGGTCCTTAGGGCTTTCTGCATGTTCCTTCAGAATCAACTTCCTTTCATGTTTATTCCACTTAGCATTTAAAGTCTAATAATATTGTGGTCACTGACATTCCCCAAAGTCTAACCCATTATCATAGTTGGCTTTTTTCCTAGGATGTGTTCAGAATAGCAACTGACCACAGTCTAAGAAGAACAGTCAGGTTCCCCAGTGCGAATCTAAGAAATCCAGCCGTTCTCAAACTCTGCCTTCTGTAGTTGGTTCCTAGGTGTTCTGATCAATATCTGAGTAATTAAAATTTCTCATGATCAAAGTTTTGACCTTTGCATTGGCCTTGCTTATCAGTAAAAGCATGTCTTATTCTCAGTGTCGGTAGCTGCCTGTAGATTTGTACAGCAATATCTAAGTTCCTGTCTCCCTCCCCTGCCCTTGACTTTGGTTCATGCTGTGTCTGCTGTGTCAGCCAAAACCAGGCTATAAATGCCCTTGGCTGCCTCAGCTAATCCCCAGCCAGCACCGCCTTCCTTCCCTCTTCTGTTCTGCTCCTCTAACAGTTTCTCAACTACTTCTTTAAATCTTCTGATATTTTACTGATTTAGCCTGTGTCTGATTCATTTTCCTCTTAAAAATCCTAAAAACATGGTTTTTGCATCCAGTAATCTAATCTAGTGAATTCTGGGTGTTAAAGAAAATATGTTCTTTGCTTTGCCTACAGGGATGGTGACAGTGCACTTTCCAGTGAGCACCATCACCACTCTGAACCCTCACCTTCCCATCCACATATGAAAAGATACCTTCAGTACCCAAATCTCTTTGACCATTCATTAGGATTATTATGCATTCTTATTTTACCCAACACATTTCTATGAATTGGCTCCTTTCACCACGTACTCTACAAGGCACCAGGGAAAAGGAACAAATTGGACATCTCCTGCTATCATAGGTCTTAAATTTTCAGTGAGTAAAAAGAAATAAATAAATAAATAAATAAATAAATGGGAAATCATCATAAAAATTGCAGTTAGGACTGTCACAGCTATGTACTGGCATGTAAGAATCTCTTAAGTCAGACAAGTGGAATTTAGAGAAAATTATAAACTGATCCAAATTCTCCTTTGTCAATCAAGGAAAGCTATTGCCATTCTGGGGCCAAATACAGCAAGTCACTCAACAAGTATTTGAGGGTGCCTTCCTCTAGATCTCAGGCACACCAAGCCTGAATCTACATTCCACTTTCTACTCTCGGTTTTGTGCTCAAAATCTAAATCCATATCTCTGACTGAGATATGGATTTCTTCTCAATGAAAGACAATATGGAGAAATACGAAACCATTTAGCAGCACAGAGTTTCTTAGATAATGAAATTCACCTGGTCCACTAGCACCATCAGTATTTGCACTTAGAGCATCAAGTAGGTGATATCTGTCCAAATTCACCTCCATTGTTTCCAGATGGACTGGCAAGAGCTACGCCAGGAAACATATTGATCTTCCCCAATTACCAGTTCATACTGTTTTCCACACACTCTAGTCAGAACAATGAGGATAGCTGAATTTCAGAATCTATTCATATCAAATCATCAACCTTCAAATTCAGGGCAACCTCAAATTTTCAATCAAATAAGAAACTGATAAATGCAATTTGTAAGCAAGAGTGGTTGACTTCATGCAATGTAATGAAACCTTACAAACCTTGAAGTTTACAAGTTCTCTGTCTGACATAAAAAATGAGCCAAGACCAAAACTCTTTAAAAATTGGTCAGTCTTACATACTTAATAACAGAACTCAAACTAGAATCATTATATTCTTGAATTAGGTTTTAAAAAACAGTAAAAATCTTGTAATAACCCAAAGCAATCATTTATTGAATGTTTACAAAGTTCAAGGTAACCTACAGCTGCCCTCCCTACTTCAAAGTCTGGTATAGATATTAAAAGCAGTATTACATTTGAATATTAGTATAAATTGTTCAGCACTTAACAGTTTAACCACTATAATGGCAATTATAATATTTTAATCAATAGACCTTCCCCTTTTCTATCAAGATGGGATAATACAAAGTCTGCCCTAAGTATTTACTAAAAAATGAATGAGTAAAACAACAAAAAGAACACACAAATTCACCATAGAAATAATTTTCTAAGCTACCTCCTTGTACCTTATTGCTTTTTTTTGGCTTTTTATTTCAGTATAATGGAGCAGGCATTTTATTCATCTCTACTTTTCACTCAGCACGAGGTTGCATACTGGAGCATAATAAATAATATATAACAGTGTAGTCGTATCAAAGTAGAGCATGCATCAAAGACTAAAGAAAAAACTGTCCAGAATTTTGCATAATCATATGAATCAAAGATAAAGAATATGGGATAACTGTGTTGGGAAAGGAAGGCAGAAGTGTAATCATGTAATATCATATCTGTTTAGCCAATTTTATGTTTTTACCATTTAACCCAATAGACTTTTAAACATGGAGTACAATCACAGCATCTTGCATTGAGAAGTCAATTCCACCATTTTGAAGACTAGTTTTAGAGAAATTAAGCATGCTTTCTATATTCAAACAGATACCAAACTGTTATCCAAGAATGAACATAGATCAGATTGACTCCAAACACATTGCTTAAGGCAACTAGCAAGCTATGATTGTGTGTATATATTCACCATTTTGTAAAAGTCAATAGTGTTCTTTCTATGCATTCTAAAGACTAGACTGGAAAATCATAAATAGTCAGACAGAAATGTGAACTTCACACTCACAAAGTGGCAAACTTAATTAAAAATCCTATGTGGAGGCAGAAGTCCAAATATTTTATAGGATAATAACTAATTTAATCCTCATGTTAGCTTAATGAGATGAGTAACATTAATATCAGCATGCTATAAATAGGAAACTGAATTACACAGAAGCAAATAACCTCCCTATAACCAAACAGTTAGCAAGGGGATAAAGAGTAAATAAATGATAATAGCCTTAACTCCAGCTACCTTTTCCCAGAGCCATGCTTACACAAATATGATCTATTATATATCAATAATTAGCTGTGCCATCTTTTTCTTCTTTTTACTTACTACAATTAATAAGGAGAGTCTTTCTATGAACAAGACTGGAATCTCCTCCTGTGCCCAATTCCAACCAATGCTACCTCTGCAAGAGTGTCATTCTAAAACTTTCCCCCACATTTTTCCTATCCTCTCTCACATTAGTCCTTTAAACCAGCATTCAAACATATTCAGTATAGTCTCCAACCCCTCCATCAACCAACATCCATTCCAAAATACCACCTTATCTCTCATCTCCTACAGAATCTGTTATTCAAATCAGTTTTGTTAATACATGCTGCCTCCCTTTATCAATTACCTATTACTAACAAATCCACTGATACCCACTTTGGTTATAGTTGCCTATTAATGAGTCTGAAAACTATGTGTCTATGATACCATTCCTAAGCTCTAAATTTACAGATCCGGGTCAACTGACTACTCTACAAGAATGACATCAGATAATACTATAACTCAGCTAAACTTCTGCTGGGCACAGTGGCTCACACCTGTAATCCCAGTGGCTCAGGAGACTGAGGGAGGAGGATTGTAAGTTCAAAGACAGTCTCTGCAAAAGTGGGGTGCTAAACAAACTCAGTGAGACCCTGTCTCTAAATAAAATACAAAATAGGGCTGGGAACATTGCTCTCAGTGGTTGAATGCTTGGAGTTCAATGCTTGGTACCAAAAAAAAAAAAAAAAAAAAAAAAAACACTAAACTTCTTCTCCCTCTCACCTGGCCAGTCACAGTAAATGATACCACCACAAAAGCAATCCAGACCTTTACCTTCATGTATATCACAACTTTTCCAGCCTCTACCTATTACCCAGTTCCAAAGCTACTTTCATATTTTTAGGGATTTGTTATGGCAATACCCGACTTGTTATGATTTAGATATTAGATCTGAGGTATCCCCAAAAAGCTCATTGTGAAACAGTGCAAGAATTTTCAGAAGAGAAATGATTAGATTATGAGAAGTTTAATCTAATCAATGGATTAATGCACTGATATAGATTAACTGGGTGATAACAGTAGGCAGGTGGGGTGTGGCTGGAGGAGGTGGAATACTGGGGGTATGCCTTGGGGATTATATTTTTTTTTCCCTGATGAACAGAGCTCTTTCTGATTCCTGGCCTTCATGTCCTTAGCTGCTTTCCTCCAGCATGCCCTTCTGCCATGATGTTCTGCCTCACCTCAGACCCAGAGCTATGAAGTCAGCCAACCACGGACTCAACCTCTGAAACCATAAGCCAAAATAAATTTTTCATCCTGTACATTGTTCTTGTCAGGTCTTTTGGTCACAGTGATGAAAAGCTGACTAAGTCACCACTTCTCAGTGTTAAAATGTTGCTCAAGTCTGAAATATGAGAAAAAAATTTGAATCCTCCCAATCCTTATGCACCTTCCCTACCTCTCACATATTTTCCATAAATCACCAAGTCCTATTAATTCTACTTCCAAATATCTTTCTCATCAGCCCCCTTTCTCCCCTTTTCATACCAATTGACTTGTATATGTATGTATACTCATTTTTTATTGTTGTCATAACAAATTACCACCAACTTAGTGACTGAAAACAGCACAAATTCATTTTCTTATAATTCTCTAGGTCAGTAATCTAGCATGGCTTTCACTGAGATAAAGTCAAAGGCTCAGGAAGGATGTGTTCCTTTCTGTAGGTTCCATTTCTTTGTCTTTTCCACCTTCTAGAGCCACCTACATTCCTTATCCTGTGGCCCTTTTCAGTTTTCAAAGCCAGCAGTGTGGCATCTCTGTATCCCAGCTTCTATTCTCAAGTATCTTTCTCTGATCATAGCCAAGGAAGGTCTCTTTAAAGATTCGTATAAGTAAGGCCAACCACTGTAATGATCCAGGTCAATCTCCACATTCCAAGGTCCTAATGATATCTGCAGAGTTTATTTTGTCATCTAAGGCACAATCTCAAGAGATTACAGGGATTAGAATTTATATACTCTTTGGGGTCTTTATTCTGCCTGTCACCAAATAGATTACTCACTTTCCTAACTTATCTTTCCACATCTATCATTTCTGAATCTAAACATTAAAAAAATCATAAAATGCTTCAGAATAAAAGAAAGGAGACAACAGAGCTAGGACATCTAGAGGAATGCATACTAAGGTTACATCGAATGCCACAAACATACAAAAATCATAAAGATGATTGATAAGATTATTGATGTCATTTGAATTTATGTTGCTGATTATATAAGTGTTGCATCATTATTATATTTTCTGATTTGATAAGCATATTATGGTTTCTACTGATATTTAGGGAAAATGTTCTAAAATATTTAAAAATAAAGGGATGTGATGTCACTCCAATTTACTCTTGAATCATTCAGGAAACAAGAATACGTAGGTGATTATGTGCATGTGTGTGCAGATGTGCCTGTGATAGAAAGTATGTTTTTTTAGGGAACCACAGAAATACATGTCATGTCCAAATAACTCTTAGGTATAAATCCGAAAATGATAATAGAAATTGAGTATAAAGAATTGAAATCCAGGAGGCCAGGTTAGCATTCAGGTCAGCTACTTACTGGCATTGTGGTTTGTGGAAAGTAACCTCTCGAAGTTGCATTGTTTGCATATAAAATGACACATGGTATCATTTGTGAAAAATAAATAAAGAACATAAAATTTCTAACCATATTACCAGTCATAAAAGTTGATAAATAATACATTTCATTTGAATGAACTACAGGATACTCTGAAATATTTCCCTTGTAGGCAAGTAGAAAGTGCCCTTCCATAGGCCTTGGGCAAGTTTCCATAAGTCATGAGGAGGTCTTCCCTTGGGCAGGCTGATTAATTAAGTAACTAAAGAGAAAGCATGTAGGCAAGAATGAAAATCTTGGGTACTATAAGAATGAAGTCATTTTTAGATAAAGATTGTAGATTGAAAACATGAATTCATCTCTGTTTCCTTCTAAAACCAAACTAAAATTAGAGTAAGAGATATTTTCATGGTTTATTTTCAACTGACAGATTGAACTACTGTCAGATCTACTAATTATAGATATTTATAGGGCACAACATGAAATTTTGGCACATGTATACATTGTGTGATGTTCAACTCAGGATACTTAGGTTATCCATCATCTTAAACACTTATCATTTCTTCATGATGAGAACATTCAAAATGTTCTCTTCTAGCTATTTTGACTTACAAACTACAATATTATCAACTATAATCATCTTTCTGTGTAGTAGTATATCAGAATTTATTCTTCCTATCTAGCTGTGTATTTGCACCCATTAATCAGTCTCTCCATCTCCCCTCATTCCTCCCCTCCCCAGTCTTTGGTAAGCACTATTGTACTTTCTATTTTTCTACTTTTATGAGCTCTGAATTTTTTTAGATTCAATATACAAGTGACATTGTGTAGTATTTTGGATTTTTGTGTTGTGACTGGCTTATTTCATTCAACATAATGATTTCCAGGCCAAAACATGTTGCTACAATGACAGAATTTCATTCTTTTTTATTCCCAAGTAGTATTTCATTGTGTATATATACAATTTTCTTTATCCATAATCTGTCATGAACATTTAAGTTGATTCCACATTTTGGCTATTGTGAATATGGCTATGATAAACATGGAAATCCAGATGTCTTTTTCAATAGTGATTTTTATATTCCTCAACTGAATGTCCAAGAGAAGGACTGAGGTGTCAATTCATGAGGATATCATGAAGATATAAGGAGACACAAGAGCAATAAAATTTCAGAATCTCAAAGTTAAATTAACAAGATAATACTGATATCAAACCTGTCAAAGCTAGATACTGAGTTCAATGTCGGTTAAACTTAAAAACAACCTAATTTTCTTTACAGAATTCCCAGAAGGTCCAACAATTGGTGGCTCCATTATCTATGGAAATGGAGATCAAAATGAAGTAAAAACCAGCAGAATTATCTAAAAACACATTAAAGAAGTTTGACTCCAGATCTTCTCTTTTGTTCTTCACAGTTAGACAACAATATTCCCATTCTAATAGTAAAACAGAAAGTCTCCAAACTGGGAGAATCCATGCATGGTTGAGAGTTGAATTCATTAAACAGGGGTACTAAGTGAAATTCCCTATTTAGATTTTCATAGCCATGCCTCCTTCCCTTATTCAACTCCCAGAAATCTGAGATGGTGTTCTGTAGGAGAGAATGAACTTGACTAGCACACTGCTCATCACCTGCAGTAGTAGCATCAGAGTATCCCAAAATAATAGGGCACACAGGTCACTTTACTATCAAACTCAAAGTTGTCAGTCCTTGCCATCTCAAATGGAGATTTAACTGTTTTTGGAGTCTTCAACCTAAAGGAATGGACAACATGGTACAGATATAGCTGCGGCTGATATTTTACCAGGTAGGATAAAGAGAAGAGCAAGGGCATTAAGAACACAAGTAAGGGAGAGCGTGCATTTTTCCCTAAGTTTCTCAGAATGGAGTTTAGAAAGAAAAGGTGGTACATTAATTCCCCCAAGAAATATCACTACACTCTCTCCCACCCTCCTCTGCTTTCCCCTATTCTGACTTCAATCTCAAGCAGCTGAGTTTCAGTGAATTATTTGTGAAATGATTCAATGAACAATACAAAATACATCAGCTATCTTCCATTTCATTTCAAAATGTCCTTTTCTTAATCTTCATTCCTTCTATTTATCAAAGGAAAGGAATGCATCCCTCCTTCTTTCTAAGTTAATGTTCTACATATGTCATCTAAATTCTCATTTTCTCCCAAAACCTATAGAACCACTTTCTATAAATTACTATTTTACAATTTAGGCATCACCCTTTCTTCTTCATCTCTCTTTGATGGATTGACACAAAAAAATTAATATTTCTGTATTCTGAAAGCAAAAGCAATAAAAGCTTGTCTCAAGATTGCTCCCCCTTCTACTCCCACTCCCTCTTGCTCTTTCTTTGTTCAATTTTCATAAAAAGAAATTTGTAGTTACTGGTTTTCTATACTTTTAATTCAACTTTTTCCATATAATCTCTTGAAATCCACCTTCAACTTTCGTCACAGTGATCAGTGTGGAATTTTATTTTAGTCAGTTATGATTTGCCATATATATATTTCATGATTCAGGTCTGACCTCAGTTTCCAACCCATAACCCCATGGTCTTCTTTGTTTCATTTTAAATGACATTCCTTAATATTCTGTCACATCTGTTTTCTTTCTGACTCAACTCTTTCACTCAGTTTCCCAAGAAACAGATGGAAACCTCAGAGTCATATCACAGGAACCCCTTCTCTTCCTCTGTCCACATTGCTCACTAGTCACTAAGAATTCTCTCTTCAGCTTCTGGCATCTGTTATATGTTTTCCTTTCTCATTTCAATAATTTACTTAAATCTCCTGGGTTGAAACTAAACACAGGCCTCTTTTCCTATTCATCCTCCATGTACAGCCAATGTGTCTCCTTAAAGACAACCAACATCACACTTCTCTCATGAGAAGCATTATTTAACTTCTCTTTTCCTACAAAAAAAAATTAAGCTTGAAGAATAATATTTTACTTTAAATAATACTTTTCCATGGATACTCCTCAGCTACTGTACTGCCAAGAAATGTTCACAGAAATTGGAGTAAGAAGACCCAGTTTCAAATCCGGTTCTAATACTTTTCTTTTTAAAAGCCTATTTTTAACATTATATAACTAAAACATAATATCTATAAAATATCCATAAAGTTTCCAAAGATGAGAAGAGTTCATTCATTCAATGTTGATCACTTGAAAATCAACTTCCCCAAATGTATGCCTCCTCAAGGTGCCATGCAAATTGACATGACAAGGGTTTAAAATAATTAATCTTGCTCAACAAGTTGTGATTGAAACTGCACCACTCATCATGTGAAGCAAGCAGCATTGCTTTTCAAAAAAATGAACACTTAGGTGATAAATATTAAGCTGTAGCCAAGCTTCCACAGCATCATATTCCCATTATACCTCAACCCCTGTTCAGTAAGGAAGGGACAAGAATTTTCCTAACAATACAGTTTCAACGTACCACAGCCAAGTACCAGGGTCCTTCCTCTGCAAGATAATGTTTGGTCCTGCCAGATGGTTGTGCACTGCCCAGAATGGCATGGGACATTTAAGACTAGGACATTTCCTACTGGTCTGTCTGCACGGGTGTTCCCTAATAACAACTGCTCCAGTAATCAAAATCTGGTAGATGCTGCTTGGAAATCGTTGCTTGATAGCTGTGTCATGAACACTTAAGTACTCCCTATGCTCTTCTAATGGTACCTGTGAGGAAACTGTTGAAAATTACATCTTTGGACTTCAATTTCCTTACCAAAATAAAATAAAAACATGTAACAATGTTTTTGTGACAAAAATATATTATGTATAAAAGTGCCAAGTTCAGTGTTTATTACAAAATTAAGCTCAGAGAATTGTTGAATCTGAATTAAGTAAATTTTAGTCCTATAAAGTATTTTAGGTTATCAATAAAGGAAGTGGATTTAACCAAGAAATTTAATGACATCTTAAAAACAGAAGATCAGAATTTGCTGAACTATTCAAAGGCAAAAAAACTTTATCAAAGAAATTGCTTTCACTGTCACTAAAAGAATAGAAAAGGAAAACAAAGAATCACTTGCATTTATGCACAAGAGACATAAAAGTGAGCATTATTCAAAATGAACTGAAAGGTCATAAGTAGCATCTATTGTTACATTGATTGCATCATGTTCAGCGTCCTTTCCTCCCCTAAACACTGCCCAACACTTTGAAATATCAAAACCATATGCTACCTGAATTAAAGAGCTAATATTTTATAAATAAACAACCTGTTCATAAAGAGTCTACAGTCAGTTCATGTTACCTGGGCATGGAGTTAGGAGGGATAAAATTTAATTGAAATGTAAAATGAGTCACAAATAGGAAGAAACAGTGTAGCATCACCATTTTTTAAAGTATATGTTGAGAATGGGAGCAGGTGGTTTCTCCTGAACTTTCTGATTTGGGTACCAGAAATTTGACCACTGTAATAATTTTGGTCCAGTCAGTCAAGAAATTTAAACTTCAATTCGGTATAACCAATTAATTAAACAGTATCAATTCAATGGGTTATAAAAGGGAAATTTTCCTTTGAACATTACCATTAAACATTTTTAGATCCACTTCTTTGTCCCATGATAACACTTAAGGTAGGTCCTTTGTTCTCCTATCATTATCAATTATAAGTACATTCTGTTTTCACAATGAAGACTGTACCACTTGTTTTAAATATTTGAATGTATCTACATTAAACCTATCTAAATTTGAACCTACCTAAATTAAAATTAGATCTTCTGGTAAATTCATACCCTTCTGACATCTTGTCATGACTCAAAGTTCAGGAAAAGGGGTTGTAGTCTATCCTCTTTCTCATTGCTCTTAGCAGCTGAAAGAAGTAGAGTCTGTTCATGTTGATGGTTTTATTTTTTTTCTTCTTATTCATTGAGTTGTTTGTTTCTGTTTTTCAGTACTGGGGATTGAATCCAGGGCCTTGTGTGTGCTATGCAAGTACTTCCCCATTGAGCTACTCCCCAGCCCCTGGAGAAGGTTTTTTGGTTTTTGTTTGTCTTTGTTTTTGTTTTGTTTTGTTTTTAATTTAAGTATCATCTTTAAAATGTGGATGTAAATACACTACCTTGTTTTATTTTAATATATATAGTTAAGATGTTCTACATGATGTTCTGATATACATAAAAGAATTGTCAATATGAACAAATAAATTGACATATCTATCATCTCACATAGTTAATCCCCTTTCCTGAGCTAAGAGCATCTGAAATCATTTTCTTCACAAAAATCCTAGAATAAAATACATCATGAAGTATCATCTTCATGCTATATATTAGAACTCTAGACTTACCCTGCATAATTCCAAAGTTGTAGGTACTTTTTAACCTACATCTCCCCATTCTTTCTGCCCCAAGTGTCTGAATGAATGAAAAACAAGTTCTAACTGCATAGTGCCTCAAAGACTCATTTTAGCCCTAAGGATATTCTTAAGCCAGAAGTGAAGAAATGGTAAGACATTCTATGCAAACAGCAAATATAGGAGATAAGGGATATTTATACTTAATATCATGTAGAGCCAAAAACTGTAAAAATAAGGAAATAAATAAGGTCATTATATAATGAAAAGAGGTCAATTCAAGGGGATATAGCAATTATAAATACATACACACCCAACATTGGAACACCTAAACACATAAAATAAATACAAATGTATCTGAAAGAAAGCTACAGCAATACAATAGTAGGGAACTAATACCCTTCTTTCAACAATGTATAGATAATTCAGACATAAAATCAATATGAAAATTTTAACCTTGAACTATATTTCAGACAAAATGGAACATAAACAGAACATTTCAACCAACAGCAGCAGAATACATTCTTGACTCAAGTGGAAATTCTACAGAAAAGGTTATATGTCAAGACACAAAGCAAATCTTAACAAATTTAAGGCTGATATCATATCAAGTATCTTTCTAATCAAAATGGTATGAAAGTAAAAATCAATTAAAAGGGGCAAACTTGAAAATCCACAAAATATATGAAAGTTAAACAACACATTCCTGAGAACCAATGAGTCAGATGAGATTACAAAAGTGAGAATCAGACTTTTCCTAAGACCCCAACACTGAGCCTGACTCAGTAAGACCCTGACAGATAGGTGATAGATGGATAGAAAGCAACTAAGCACAAGGTTGTCAATATCATGAGCTGTTTGGAATATGCACTTTAAAACCACAATAAGGGGCTGAGGTTGTGGCTTGGTGGTAGAGTACTCACCTAGCTTGCATGAGGTCCTGGGTTTGATCCTCAGCACCACATAAAAAATTTAAAAATAAAGGTATTGTGTTCACATACAACTAAAAAAATATATAAAGACAAAACAACAACACCAAAAATAACACAATAAAATGCCAAGACATACGTATCAGAATGGCCAAAATATTAAAAGTGGCAAACAATGTGGAGAAACTTAATCATCCACATTTCTGGTGTGAATGAAATGATACTAGCACTTTGGAAAATAGTTTGTGGTTTTTTCTTAATTACAGCATTGCATAGAAGTTGGGTTCTTTTTTTGAAAATTGTATATTCATGTAATTTGACTTACTCTATTTCAGTCCCAGTTCTCCCATTTTTACCTTCCTCCCACTTCCATTCTCCTTCCTCTATGCTATTGATATTCCTTTCACTCCTTTATTTTGATTTGATGCTTTCTAAAGATCTTTAAAGGTGGAATTCTCCATGATATTTTTATATATGCACATAGCAGAATTTTGGTTAAATTCACTCTTTATTTCCTCCCCTTTATCCACCCTCCTCACTCTTTATCTCCTCCTTCTACTCCACTGATCTATCTTCATGATATTCAATCCCCGCCTTATATTCCCTTCTTTGATTCTACCTTTGATTTTCTAAGTCTGGCTTATTTCACTTAGCATGATGTTCTCCAGTTCCATCCATTTACCAGCAAATACCATAATAATTCTTCTCCATAGCTGAGTAAAATCTATTATTTATATATAACCACATTTTCTTAATCTGTTCACATTTGGACTGGTTCTAATTTGGCTATTGTGAATTGTGCTGCCATTAACATTGATGTGCCTGTATCACTATGGTCTGATGATTTTAGTTCTTTGGGGATAAATATCAGGGAATGGGGTAGCTGATAAAAAATATATATATATATGGGAATTCCTCAAAAAAACAATCATAGTTTTTCAAGGAATCTCCATACTGCTTTCTACAGTGGTTATACTAATTTGCAGCCCCACCAACAATGTATGAGTACACATTTTTCCCCCTCCAATCACCAGCATTTATTATTTATATTCTTGATAATTGCCATTCTGACAGATATGAGATGAAACTTAATGTCTTTTGATTTGTGTTTTCCTGATTGCCAAAGAATATTGAATGTTTTTTCATGTATTTTTTTTTTTATCCATTTGTGTTTTTCTTTTTTGAGAAGTGCCTGTTCAGTTTGATTTTTTCTTTTTTCTTTTTGGTGTTAAGCTTTTTGAGTTCTTTATATGTTCTGGATATCAATCCCCTGTCCAAGGAGTAGCTGGAAAACATTTTCTCCAATTCTATAGGCTCTCTCTTCATCCTTTCAGTCATTTCCCTTGCTGTTCAGAAGGTTTTTAATTTGATGGTATCCCATTTATGGATTCTTGGTTTTATTTCTTAAGCTTTAGGGGTCTTATTGAGAAAGTCAGTGCCTGCACCAACATGATGGAATATTAGCCTTATGTTTTATTTTAGAAGCTGCAGTGCTTCTGTTGTATCCAAAGAAAATAAAATCATCCAAGCCGATCACGTAAAGTCAAAAGAAGCCTTTATTTTAGCAGGCCAGCAACGACCTCCCTTACTCCTAAAAGCAGGGTGCTGGGGGGATCTCATGGTAGTTCTTCCACTGCCAACTTTTATAGGGTGCAGGAGGGATTAGGGTTGGGCTATAGGGAGGGGGGATTAGGGTGGGGCTGACTCTCTCCTGATGGCACTGGAGAATCTCTTTGGGAAGTATAGCATTCCCCACTGGTCTTATCCACATTAACAAACCCTTGTTTAGGAAACTAGTGGTTTTTCAGTTTCCAATGTCCCAGATTCTGAGGGTTCCATTCCTCAGTTTGACCAGATTTCTTATTTTACACTAACTGCCTGTCCTTAATTAGGAACTTTTTACTGCTGTAAGAAGGGGCACCGACTGCTCTTGCTGCTTGGAGCTGGAAGGGGGCGGAGTCTGGGGAAGCAGTTTGAAGTTCCTTTTAGAAATCTGGTCAATGAGGAGCAGAAGTCTGCTTGGGATGAGCAGGTTGTAAAGTCATCTGGGGTGGGTGCTTCTATGAGAGAGAAACAAAATGACATAAGTACCAAAATGAGATTAATACAGATTATCATGACATGGTAGAAGTCAATCTCTCACCAGGTGGAAGAACTGAGAAGTTGTTCCCATAACAAGGCCTATCAAAGGCTGAAGAGGTTGAGGCCTTTATTTGGGAACTTGAGTTATCAGGTACATTTGCCTAAGAATCTCTCTTTTGTAGCCTCCAGTCCTATTCTAGGGACTAACACAAGTACATCTTAAGTTACATTAAACTATTGTTTCTTTTAAATGTCCAAGAATGTCTATGGTTTGGTTTGGTTTTAACTGTTTTGCTAGGTGTTTAAGATCAAGTTGGTCAAATTGACCTGTTCCTGTCTCTTAAGAGTCAGCTGAGTTCTCACAGGGGTCACTCGTGGGGAATTTGAGAGTCCTGTGCTTGGGTGGTGGCAGTTCCTGCATTTCAGCAGCTCTTTCATTCCAGCAGCCTCTGCATTCTGGGGTGGGCAGCAGCGCTCCTCCTGGATACCACCAGCTCCAAGGCAGTGGCTTCTGCCTTGTGGACAGCTGACAACTCTTTGCTTCCATTCATGGCAAAGAGAGGCTGGTCCTTGCTCACTCCCATCAGCCCCAGGAGGGCAGGAGCCAAGCCTGTCTGGCCCACTGTTGCACCTCCTAGTTCTCAGCAATCTCTGCTGCATCTCCAACTCTGGGGAACAAGCCTGGAATGCACGGGTTATTGAGAAGCGTCCACTCAGATTGGGTTCTGTCCTGGATGGTTCCGAGCTCTTGTGGTGGTGGCATCTGGGCCCCAGTGGCCTTTTTGCTCTGGCTGTGGCAGTTCCCGCAACCTGGAGGTCGAAGATCGTCGGTGTTTCCTTGGCTCTGGACACAGCGATGCCTTCTGTGCAACACAGAAACCAGACGGTGTCTTTTGCCCACATCCACATGGATGAAAACTCTGAGTTCTGGCAGCAGCGAAGGCAGCAGTGTTGACCTCTCTCATTCCCTGGATGCAGGCTGACTCTGAGGGCAAGAACCAAAACTAGTTTTCTTGGCCCATTTGTTTTAATCTCAATCCTTAAGTTTGATTTTAAACATCCAGCAAGTCAGTTTCACCAGTTACTATCTCATCTATTTCATAGGTGATGATCCAGTATTCTTCAAAACATTAATTAGGGATCAGCTACAGAGCTCACAAGGAAAAATACAAAATAGAATTAACAATCTAATTTGTGTAATAGTCATCCTAAATCCTTCCTGAGTTGTTTATTATATTTCCTATTTGATATCACAGTAATTCTACAACAAAAAAAACAATCTTTTGAATATAACTTTAAATGAGCTGAAAGCTGACATTTTTTGGAAACATTCTAACTTGTAGCAGGGTGGGAGGCAGACGCTTATTTCAGGTAAGGCCTTTTACAATCTTAGGGGGAGTGTTCCAGATTTGAAGTTATTTTTGCCTCCTCTTAGGACATCATTTTACACAGTTTATATGTATTGTTTCCTGAATCTATGTGAATAGTTGTTAACACAATATATTGCATTTAAAACAAATCAAGGAAAAGCTGAGAGCTTTTACCTTTCCTTTTGTGTGGCAAAGTGACCAAATATTTTGTTTCATGATATTAACCTTTAAACAAATCAGGCTCTCACTAACTTTAAGTACATTTGCATTTAAATTTTGATCTCAGTGTAAAAAGTAACAAATTTACATATACCTATTGATAGCAGGTTCTGTTACAGAATATTAAATGATAAAAATAAGTCCCCAATAAAATTTGCCATTCCCACAAGCTTGAAACTACCAACACAGACAAGTCTAACCTGGAGAAGAGCAGCCCGACAAATTCCCTGCTCTAAAGATCTGCGTACCCAGAAGACATGGACACATGAATATACAAAGAGCAACCAAACCTAGTTTTTTAAGAAAAAACCCCTAGGCTTTGCATCATAGCACAATACCCTACCATTTATTTAACCATAATAAAGAATAAAATTTAAAGAAATCCTTGTCATTTTACACTTTGATTTATATTAGCCTATTAACATTTGACCTTAAGGGAACACTTTAAACAGTTTCTAATTGATGGTTTCACATACATATAACTACTTAGCTACACAAAATCTTGTTGGAATTTGCCCTTTACTTACCCACAGATTTTGTTACCCAGAAATATTTTCCTTTTCCTTTTACTGAATATATTTTCATACCTAGACCCTTCCACTTTCTCTTTCCCATCTGTTGACTCCTTCCTTGTTTGTATTCTAAAACAACTCCTATGAAATTTCTGAATTTAGACAAATTATTAGTAACCTAGTAATCTTAGTAACCTTGCTCTCAGGGATGATACAAAACAATTCCAACTCCCTTTATTTACCAATCCATGAAAACACCAACAATGCTAAGCATGTCACCCCATGGAATTTATGGTGTAATATAATCCCTAATTTACTTATTTAACTGTAATAACCAAGATCAGACAAGTATTTTGAATAGTATTTGCCATCTCTTTCCTGTGGAAAAGTCCTAAAACAACAATTGATATTACACATTTTATAGACATCAACATTTTTTTTAATTGACCACCTAGAGATTTGTGAGGTTAGATATATTTTTCCTTCATTTACTTACCAAATTTAAATTGAACCTTTTTAATCACGTGAATCAAATATACCTGGATCCAGTTTTTCTTTTAGTGCTATGTTAACCTCTAATATCATGTACATGAATTTTTGACACAATATACACTTAAACAAAGGCCTTGTAGGTTTTTATCTCCATTGCAATGTAACAAGATGTTCAAAAATCTAAGTTGAATAAAAAATAGGACTGACCAAAAATTATGAGTTCAACAATACTCGGCTGGTAGTTAGTTATTCTCAAATAAAACACTCTTTTGTTTTTTTTTTTTCCCCCTTGGCTGGAAATTGGCCTCCTATTGGATTTTTTTTGCTTCCTCTATTATCATATTAATATAAGTTCTACTTGAGATTTGGTTCCAGCAGAAACCTGATATCTCAGGCACTTTAACCTTTTTTATCAGGACAGGGTTTGAATGCTTAAGAGCTCTGTAATGCGCTTTTCTTATTCCTCCTGGGTGGAGGCACATGTCATTTACATATTGTAAAACAATTTGCTGTGGGGGTGCTGTAACACTGGGTGGGGGTTGGACCTGGTTCTTTCTCCCCCTCAGGATGGTGAGAGGGCAGGTGCCCCCGAGCCATTTTTTCCCTCCCTCAGTCCCTGGCTTTTGGCAGAGTTACCTGAGTCTTGAGGGATTGGTAGCAGCACGAGCTGCATTTAAGTCTGGTCTTCGCCATCAAACCAGTGCAGCCTCTCCTAGTTCCCGAACTAGCTGAAAGGCAATGCTTAAGCCATAATCCAAATTTGAATGTAAGGCACCCAGTACTTACAGTTTGGCCACCCAAGGCCTTAGGGCACCAATCAACCTTGAAAGTGGGCCATTTTGATTCACAAAACTTCCTTAAGTTTTGATAATTCAAAAGCTCCGTAGTCAGTGGCACGTTCTTGGAAGTCCTGAAAAGTATCTACAAACAAGTTAGAACAGTGGGGCACGTGGTTGACTGATTCTGTCCCATAGTAGACTGTCCTGGAGAGAGATGCTACATAGAAAGCAAAGCCAAAACACAGAAAACACAAATGGCCTTGAACCAGACTGACAAGACAAATCCAGACAGACAGACAATGACCAGAGTAGGCCCTACAGGGAGGCCTATTCGATTAGGCCACATAGGAGGCCTACCAGGTTAGGCCCCATGGGGAGGCCTATTGGACTGGGGCCCACACGGAGCCCGAGCAGACCAACCCCAGATGGTGGCTACCCATCAGCCAGCCATGCGGCAGCCGAGCAGACCGGCCCCTGATGGCAGCTATGCCAGAAGCCAAATAGTGGCTTTGCCGGCAGCCAGCCATGTGGCAACCGAGCAGACCTGTCAGCCACCCACTCGGCCAAGACCAGACTAACAAAACAAACACAGACAGACATCGGCTGACCAGATTAGGCCCGTGTAGCTTACCAGACTGGGCCCACGAGGGGCCCACCAGACTGAATCCCATGGGGGGGGTTCACCTGACTAGGCTTCATGAGGAGGCCTACCAGGAGCCAGGAGTGACGACTCTCCCTGACCTGGGACTGGTGTAAGCAACTGCGTCCAGCCTGACCACGTCCCCTAGATACAGATAGCTGACTCACCGAAACAGGATACCAGGTGGCTTCATCCAGAAGGGCATCCTGAAGATGGGCTGGGGTCCCCCCAGGAGTAAGTCTGAGGCACGTCTCTCAGAAGCTCCCCTCTACTCAGGGTGGGGGCTCCCAGGCAACCATCACAGGAGGCCAATTTAGGCATGAGGGCTTGGAGAAATCAGATCTCAGTGGGACCTCCAAATGTTGTACCCAAAGAAAATAAAATCATCCAAGCTGATCACGTAAAGCCAAAAGAAGCCTTTATTTTAGCTGGCCAGTGACAACTGCCCTTACTCCTAAAAGCGAGGTGCTGGGAAATTGCATGCTAGTTCTTCCGCTGCCAACTTTTATAGGGTGCAGGAAGGGATTAGGATGGGGCTATAGGGAGGGGGATTAGGGGGAGGCTGACTCTTTCCTGATGGCACTGGAGAATCTTTTGGGGAAGTATAACACTTCTAGTCTAATTCCTAAATCTTCCATCCACTTCAATTTGACTTTTGTCAAAAGTCAGGGTGAGAGATACGAATCTAGTTTCACTCTTCCACATATGGATATCCAGTTTTCTCTAGCACCATTGTTTAAAAGGCTATTTCTTCTCCATCATATACTTATTATTTTATTTGTTCTAATTAGTTGCACATGACAGTAGAATGCATTTATAAATTTTGATAAATCATACATAAATGGAGTGTAATTTCTCATTTTTCTGATTATACATGTTGTAGGATCACATTGGTCATGCAGTCATATATGTACATGAGGTAATAATGTTTGTTTCATTCTTCTATCCTTCCTACTCCCATATCCCCTCCCCTCCCTTCATTCCCCTCTACCTAATATAAAGTAACTCTATTCTTCCCTAGCCACCACCCCTTATTGTGAATTAGCATCCGCATATCAGAGAAACATTTGGCCTTTGGTTTTGGGGGTTTGGCTTACTTCGCTTAGCCTGATATTCTCTAACTCTATCAATTTACCAGCAAATGCCACAATTTCATTCTTATTTAAAGCTGAATAGTATTCCATCACACACACACATACACCCACACACACACACACACACACAAAGCAGATCATTATCAGGTAATGAAATTGAAACAGCAATTGGAAGTTTTCCATTTATTGATTCTTTCTTTGATTCCATGAGCTTTGGGAGTCTTGTTAAGGAAGTCTGGTCCTAAGCTTATATGCTGAAGATTGGGTCCTGCTTTTTCTTCTATTAGGTGCAGGGTCTCTGGTCTAATTCCTAGGTCCTTGATCCATTTTGAGTTGAGTTTTGTGCAAGGTGAGAGATAGAGGTTTAATTTCATTTTACTGCATATGGATTTCCAGTTTTCCCAACACCATTTGTTGAAGAGGCTATCTTTTCTCCATTGTATATTCTGGGCACCTTTGTCTCATATGAGGTAACTGTACTTATATGGGTTTGTCTCTGTGTTTTCTATCCTGTACCATTGGTCTACCTGTCTATTTTGGTGCCAGTATCATGACATTTTTTTTTTCATTTGAACCAGGGATTGAACTTGGGGCACTCGGCCACTGAGCCACATCCCCAGCCCTATTTTGTATTTTATTTAGAGACAGAGTCTCACTGAGTTGCTTAGCGCCTTGCCCTTGCTGAGATGGCTTTGAACTCACTATCCTCCTGCCTCAGCCTCCCAAGCTGCTGGGACTACAGGCCTGCACCACCACGCCCGGCTCAATATCATGCCATTTTTGTTACTATTGCTCTGTAGCAGAGTTTAAGTCCTGGTATTGTAATACCTCCTGCTTCCCTCTTCCTGCTCAGGATTGCTTGGCTATTCAAGGTCTCTTATTCTTCCAGATGAATTTCATGATTGCTGACACTATTTCTATGAGGAGCATTATTGGGATTTTAATTGGAATTGTATTAAATCTGTATAGCGCCTTTGGTAGTATGGCCATTTTGACAGTATTAATTCTGCCTATTCAAGAACATGGGAGATCTTTCCATCTTCTAAGATTTTTGTTAATTTCTTTCTTTAGTGTTCTGTAGTTTTCATTGTAGAGGTCTTTCTGTTCTTTTGTTAGATTAATTCCCAAGTTTTTTTTTGAAGCTATTGTGAATGGAGTGGTTTTCCTAATTTCTCTTTCAGAGGATTCATCACTTATGAATAGAAAAACATAAGAATCAAAGAAAGAATCAATAAATGGGATGGATTAAAACTAAAAAGCTTTGTCTCAGCAGAGGATACAATTAATAATGTAAAAAGAGAGCCCACAGAGTGGGAGAAAATCTTTTCCACAGGCACTTCAGATACAGTGCTAATCTCTAAAATTTATAAAATACTTATAAAACTTTACTCCAAAAATACAAAGAACCCAATCAATAAATGGACTAAGGAACTGGACAGACATTTCACAGAAAAAGATATACAGGTGATTAACAAATATATGAAAAAGTGGTCAACATCTCTAGTAATTAGAGAAATACAAATTAAAACAACTCTAAAATTTCACCTTACTCCAATTAGAATGTCTATTATCAAGAACACAAGCAATAATAGATGTTGGTGTGGATGTGGGGGAAAAGGCACACTTTTACATTGCCGGTGAAGTTGCAATTGGTGCAGCCATTCTGGAAAGCAATGTGGAGATTCCTCAGAAAACTTGGAATGAACCCACCATTTGAACCAGTTATCCCACTCCTCAGTTTATGCCCAAAGGACTTAAAATCAGCATACTACATTGACTCAGTCACATCAACGTTTATAGCAGCTCAATTCACAATAGCTAGATTGTGGAACAAAGCTAGATGCCCTTCAACAGATGAATGGATAAAGAAACTGTGGTGTGTATATATACACAATGGAATATTATTCAGCCATAAAGAAGAATAAATTTATGGCATTTGCAGGTAAATGGATGAAATTGGAGAATACCATGCTAGGTGAAATAAAGCAAACCTAAAAAACAAAGGCTGAATGTTTTCCCTGATAAGTGGATGATGACACATAATGGGGGTGGATGGGTGGGGGTAAGAGAAGAATGGAGGAACTTTAGGTTATGTAGACGGAAATGTCAGGGGGGAGGGGGCAGGAGTATGAAAGATGGTGGAATGATACAGACATAATTATCCTATGTACAAGTTTGTTTACATGAATGGTATGAAGCTACATCGTGTACAAACATAGAAATGAAAAGTTGTACCCCATTTGTGTACAGTGAATCAAAATGCAGTCTGCAAAAAAAAAGGAAAGAAAGAAAAAAAGGAAAAGAGAAAGAAAATCTCCCAATAAAGAAAATCCCAGGACCCACCTGGCATCTCATCAGATGGGTTCTACTAGACTTTTATTGAAAAACTAATACCAGTCTTTCTCAAATTATTCCATGTAATTGAAAGGGAGAGAACCCACCCACGTACATTCTGTGAATCCAGTGGCATCCTGATACCAAAACTAGACAGAGACACATCAAGGAAAATACCTACAGACCAACATTCCTGAAGAACACAGACGTAAAAATCCTTCATAAAATCTTATCAAACTACATTCAGAAACCTATCAATAATATAATACCCCGTGCAAGGGGGTTCAACATAAGCAAAATCAATAAATGTAACTCACCACATAGATAGAATTAAGGATAAGAATCATGTGATCATTTCAATAGATGCAGAAAAGGCCTTAGATGAAAATCCTACACCTATTCATGTTAAAAATCTTGGAGAAAATAAGGATAGAAGGACCTTACCTCAACATTATAAAGGCTATCTATGACACACCCATAGCCAACATCATACTGAATGGAGAAAAGCTGAAAGCATTTCCTCTAAAATCAGGAACAAGAGAAGAACATCCACTTTTACCACTTCCAAGTAGTTCCCAAAACTCTTGTCAGAGCAATCAGGCAAAAGATGGAAATTAAAGAAGAATTCACACTGTTTCTATATACTGATGACATGATCCTACATCCAAAAAATCCCCCCAAAAAATCTATACCAGAAGACTTTTAGAGCTGATAAATGCATTCAGCAAAGTAGCAGGACACAGATCAACAATAGCTTTCCTATGCTCCAACACTGATTCTGCTAAGAAATTAGGAAAACTATTCCATTCACAATAACTTCAATAACATAAAATACTTGGAAATTAATCCAATCAATGAGGTAAAAAAAATCTCTGCAAAGACAAGTATAGAACACTGAAGAAAGAAATTGAAGAAGATATTAGAAAATGAAGGAGAGAATATTTATAGGAAGGCAGATTAAACAACACGGGATTTTTTTTTAAGGTGCCACAATTTGCCTTCTACGTCCTGTCTCTGTATCTCTTCTACATTTACAACTTGATCTCTGGACATACCTTTCAGAATCTCCTACACTGCCTTTGCTTCAGAATATCTTTCTACTAATTTATCTACACTGCTTATCAGAATAACCTCACCTTCTTGCGTGAACAGCAGGGACTTAGCTCCACAGTGTGTTGCACATGGAGTAACGAGATACAATGAGATGGCCAACCCTTCACTCTTATTGGGAAGGCCATCTGTACAATTGCCGTCCTTTAAAAATAGTACATAAACTGATAGCTTATGCTTTAAAAATTATTCCTGGAATGCACAGTGAATGGAGATACCACCACAGGAGGGTCTCTGTGTAAATACCTAAGTAAATACCTAAAATGTTGTTTGTGAGGCACTACCAAGTAATGCATGACAATTCCAAACTCTAATTCTTAGCAAGGATTTTACTGAAATAGTTTTATAAATTCCTTTAGGAGACTTTCAACTGTGAATCACATTTTTTTTCGTTCTGCTTCCCCCTTGAGAATGCTGCTGTCAGGAGCATATTTCCTTTCAGAAATCCAGAAGTCAAAAGGAGAAATAAGCCCCCCTGCAGCTCACGATTCTTATCTATTTTCTCACATAATCTAAAATTCAGAATATTTGAACTAAACTAAAGAGGTAAACAAGAGACAAAAGGAACCAATGAAGTTAATAAGTTCTTACGGAGATATGTAAATAGGCAGCCATTTGGGAGGTAGTTCAATTCGATATTAAAAAGCTTGAATTTTTAAAGAGAAGATATGTTTGGTCCCCCATTTACTAATTGTGGATTCACAAATTATCTAATTATCCAATCCAATATTCTAATCTACAACATGGGGATGACTCCTTATATGGTTGTAGGGGGGAATAAATATAGTTGGTATATACAATAGCTAGCACACAGTAATTGCTCAATAAATAAGTTTCCTTTACCCTTAAGTGCCATAAAGTTACATTGCACAATTTAACCTAATTCAAGAAATACTGATGTGATCACTATTATGGGCAAGGCAACATATTCAGCACTTTTTCTGATCATAAGGATTAAACTACTATGGATCAGGCCTTCAAGATTTTGCACTAAAACAAAAGATGGCATATTTTTTTATCTATAGCTCTGTATGAAAATAAATTATAACCTGCAGTGCAAATTAGCTCATTCTAGTGTTGTTGTTCTTGCTCCTGTTCTTGCTTCTGTTCTCATTTTTAAAATTTCAACCTCTTCATTATATTCTTGCATTATGGAAATAAGTAAAATCTACAGTTCTGAGGTCCTACTGCAGCCACACTACAGTAGATCACATCTATTCTTGTTTTACATTTTCTTTTTCATCTTTAGTGCATAAATTTTGCATATTTACAGAGTACATTGTATTTCAAAACGTTTATACAATGCATAATGATCAAGATAAACGTTTTATCTTCTAGCTTCCTACATTTATAAGCTTTAGCTCTCATCTTTTACTTCTTCATAGAAACTGATAAGTTATTGTGAACTAGTCACTCTACTGTGCTAGAACACTAGCTCTTTCCTACCTATTTTGATATCAATGCTCTCTGTATCATCATACCTCTGTACCTTTCCTGGCCCTTAGTAATCACTATTCCCTCTTCTACTTTGAGATTGACACTTTCAGCTTCCACAGATGGGAAAGAACACACAGTATTTGTTTTTCCGTGTCGAACTTATTTTATTCAACATAATGTCCTCTAGTTTCATACACTGTGCCACAAGTGACAGGATTTCATTCATTTTCATGATTGAATAATACTTATTGCACATTTGTTTTCTTTATTCATCCATTGATGGACAGCTTACTTGATTCCATATTTTAGCTGTTGTAAATAGTGCTGCAATAAACATGCAAATGCAGTTATCTTTTATATATAACAATGGTTTGGATGTAAAAATGACCATGAAGATAGAATTATTATTTACTTTGTCATGACACAGGCATTTTGGGAAAGTGAAAGTGAAAAATATTTGATATATCTGGGATGATTGGAGTAAAGTTTTGGATCCTATTTTAAACGTGTGTAGGAAAAAGGAGTGATAATAGTGGGGTTTTTTGTTTGTTTGTTTTTAAATAGCCCCATTTTTAGTTGTATGCTTTTCCTGACTGCTATGTTGATTGCATTAGTCTTAGCAGCTTGATGGTTTTTTATTTTTTATTTTTGGCCAACTTTAGAATTCTGCAAGTTATTTTGTGTGTGTGTGTGTGTGTGTGTGTGTGTGTGTTTTAATTTTAGATCTTGTGGTCTCTGCCATCCATAGATAAGAACCTAGACAAATACAAAGTAATAAGTTCTATTTCAGTTTTGTTGCTGTTTCTCATTTTTGTTTTGTTAGGGAATTACATGTGTGCAACTGGTGTTCAGAGGAAACCAATACAAATTCCTGTGCAATTTCACACTCCTTTCTCTGAGAATCAGTGTATTGTCAATGATATGGAACATAAAGAGTTTATTGAACCAAGGTACAGCTGCCAAGGAATATTCTGTTGTGAGAAGTGAAAAATGGTTCTGTAGAGTCTATTTAGAGTACAAGTAGGGAGTGATTATTATCACCAAAAGAGGTTTAAAATAAACCACTTTGAATGTCTGACAATCCAGGATGAGGTTATAACAGAGAAATTCGTAGCAAAACAGAATCACATGGAGATAAAGTGGAAAAGCATACTCAGCTCCACACATTTACACAAATTTTATTTGTGATCATAATAAGAATAATTGATATTAGTGACAGTGGTGGTGACGATGATAGAATATATCAGGCTTTGTAAAAAGTACTATATACATTATATGTATAACTATTACATATATTACTATATTTAGTAGAGGATAGACCTGATTATTTTCATTATTATCTGAGTTTTATAGATGATGGAATTGAGCACTAGAAAGTCAAACTATTTTTCCCAAGATAGTAAGTGTGGATAGTAATAGCAAGTTATTTAATTTCTGTGGTTTAATTTAAAGTTTCTGTAAAATGGGAATAATAATAGAATCTCCCTAGAAGATTTTAGACAGAAATAAGAGACCATTTATAAATGGACCAGCATATAGTCATCGCTCAATAGGCTTAGCCATTAATGTTATTGCATATACATCATCCCTTAAATTCTGTTAACCAGTGAAGTACATATTATGAAACTTGTTTTATTAATTAGAAATAAATTCTAAGAAATTTTAAATTATTTGCACAAAATTATCTAGTCAATAAGAGGTAATATGGAATTTAAAGGCAGATTTCCAAATCCTCTTTGTACTCTGACCAAATGCAAATAATTATAAAATTGGTTAAATATTTTGAAATAGGTTAAAACTGCGCTTTTCTTTTTTGAGTCTTACAACTCAGAAAAGACTTTGAGTTGTAAGACTCAAAGTTAAGAAAACACAATCAACTACAAATCTTTTAAAAATGACTTTTTTATGGGCTGTCCATACTCAGTATGCTGTCTCTAATCCTACATGCCCCTTAAAAGAGTTCTAGGAAATAAGCAACAATTATTGATCAAATATCTAATAAGTAATTATCATGAACTTCTAGAAAGTATAATAAGAAAAAAGAAACTGGTCAAATCGGTTCATTCCAATTCAATGCCCCATTTTTACCAAGTGAGTGAAATAAAAAAAAATATAGACACTGTTGATAATCATGCAATGGTAATAGTAAGTAGACATATCAAAAGTGTAAATATTTAGCTATAATTGAATAATCTTTGACTTAAACTAAGTACATGCAGTTTTACTCAGGATATGAATAATGCAAACATGGTTCATGAGAAATATTTGACTTTTTTCAGCAATTGTTATGCTTTGGATGTGGATGTGAGGTA
Source organism: Glaucomys volans (assembly GCA_020662805.1). Taxonomy (NCBI): domain Eukaryota; kingdom Metazoa; phylum Chordata; class Mammalia; order Rodentia; family Sciuridae; genus Glaucomys; species Glaucomys volans. Next base: position 1,815,813 of record JAJEJO010000964.1, read on the forward strand.
TCCCCCAAAAGTTCACATGTAAGGCAATGAAAAAAGGGCTAGGGGTGAAATAACTAGGCTATGAGACCCCTAACCCAGTCAGTCAATTAATCCCCTATGGGATTAACTGCCTTTGCCTTTGGGGTATATATTTTGTGTCTGGCTAGTGGAGTGTCTCTCTCTCTCTCTCTCTCTCTCTCTCTCTCTCTCTCTCTCATCTCTCTCTTTCCATCCTGATATGCTGGGATTCTTTCCTCTGCCACACTCTTCCACCATGATATCCTGCCTCATCTTGAGTCTCAGGGAAGGCAACTGGCCATTTATGAACTGAAACCTCTGAAATCATGAGCTTCTAATAAACTTTTCCTCCTCTAAATTTGTTCTTGTCAGATCTTTTAGTGACAGCAGCAGAAAAAGCTGACTAAAACACCAATGTATCCCACGTGCCCATAACAGAGCCTTCAATGAAATGAGAGTTCAATAAATCATTAATATGGCCATATCACTTCTATTTCCCAAATTGATTGCTAATTTCTCCATAGCCTTGTTTCAGAAAGTCCAATAACTCATTCCTCAACACATGATCTTCCAAACTGTCCATCAACTCAGGAGAGCAGGCCTAATCCCAAAGGTCAAGTGGAATAAGAACAGAAGTGGAGCTGGTCCTACCCACCTCTCCAGGCCTTTCTCTTGTATCATACGGTGCAGCACTGAAGGACTCATGTCAATCCTCTGCAAATGGCCACCCATCCAATTCTAGGTCCACACATGGGCTTCAAAATCACAATCTCCCTCATACTCATTCTCAGCAATTGTGCCCACAGCACAGCCACCTGCCAATTGCTATGGGATGGAAGTTCTAACAAATATCAACAGAAGGATGTGCAAATTCCAGGCATATCACACAAACCCTTAGACTTCTGTAGAAACACAATTCATTAGCTCAAACTCTCCCTGAATTCATTATGATTTCATTATACCAGGCATATTTGCCTTCTTTTCACTGGGTCTTGAATGCAAATAACTTGATCTGCACTAAGCAAGTCTCCTTTCAGAAAATTTGGGCCATACAAGCTGGGCCTTGATCTCTTCTCTCTCTTCTAAATCCTTAGACAAACTCTTTCTACCCAGTAACCAGCTCTATATACCATGAGGTGACTAAGCTTTTGTTCAGCAACTCAAAGAAAGCAAGGACATTGTTTTCCTCTCCTTTCCAGGTTAATAAGTGCCTCCTGAATCTACCTAACCAAAGATGAGAGCTCAAGAGACTCTTTGTAGAGCAGCCCATATCAGGTGTAATCTATTGGCTGAGAGTCCACACCCTTGATGTGTATGCAATTGATGGGGTTTGGGCAGTAGAATAGTGGTGAAAATTTGACAACCATCTCTCAAAAAGCAAAATAAATTAATTATTCCCGATACACAGAATTTACCAATTTCCATGGTGCAAATACCCACATCATGGCATAACAGCATGACATCATGATAACCAAGTTGAAAAGAGATGCAACAAAATCTCCTTTATCATCAATGTGAGCCAACTTCAGCACACCTTTGTTTGGTGCAATGAGTATTGCAGAGCGATGGAATGCATGCAGTTTCTCTCAGAGTTGCTAAGAATACTTATAATTTTAATTTGATAGTGGACATTATGAAAGAATTTCAGTAATTTATATGCTATGAGAAATTTATATTTTCCCAAAGTAGAACATATTTCTCATAAAGAGAAGGTGACTGGTGGTCCATGTTACCATCACAATTTTTTTTCTGCAAGATGATGAGCAGATTGCCTTAGCTTCCAATATTAAAATCAGTGTTATTCTTTTCCTTTTTAAATAATCAGAAGAAAATTTGAAAAGAGCATTTTTTAAAAACTATTTTCTTAATATATTTGACATTTAAGCTGTATGTTAAATAGTTATGCATGCATGTATTATACTTAGCAGTAAAACAGACTGTTTACATCATTATTTGGAGAATATCTACATGATGTCTTGGAATGGAGTTCTTAGATATTTAAATATAATATTCTTTTTTGAATCTGTGACTTTCATACAAATTTCTGTGATACATTGTATATGAAAGTAGGGGACTTGCTTCTATTGGAATAAAAAGACAGGCTAGCATGCTGGACATTGTGAATGAAGTGAAATTAAATAGGCATGTTGCTAGATTAAGCCATAAAATTTAGGAGAATGTTCTAGTTTCTAAGTTGGGTAGGCAAGAGAAAAGGGGGAAAATGGAAAGAAATCGATATTTTTTGAGTGAATAAATTCTGGCACAAGTTAAGTCTTTACAATCTAATTTAATCTTTATTACAGCTCTTTGAGTTGGGTATAATTGATCCTGTCTTACAGATCTGATAACTAGGGTTTATAAACAAGTATCTAAGCTAAGATCACATAGCAAGGAATGATGAAGTAAGGATTCAAGTTTGGGTCTTTGTGATTCTAAGACTGATGCTCCTTCTAGCCACAGTGATGTTTCAGGAAAGAAGGTGGTACTTCACATAGAGAATGGGATCACAGAAGGTTATCAGATTGGGAATCAGGAACTAGTATGACCCTGTGAGTTAGGACTGGATTTGGTAATAAGGCAGAAACCCAAAGAATTTAATTGGATCAAGAAGTTAGAACTAGTCCATTGACAAGGGTTCTTAATACTGAGTTACCCAACTTTTGTTGTGATAAAGTTCCTCCAAACCCTTCTCTGCCTGAGGTCAGAAATGTCCCCACAACCTTGGTAAAAGTTGTGGATGAACCTTTATAAGTAAAGGTCAAATGGTCCTGGGAGTACAGAAAGGCAAACTGCTAAATTAGGGCATAAGTGGGGTATGTTACTTCAGATTTTTCAAATTCTGTGATTTTGCATATTTTATTATTCCCAATTCCCCAGATGTTAAAGAGGTAGATTGTAACATATCCTGCACTCTAGCAAGAGGTACTGAGGAAACATAAATAAAAAAATAACATATATAAAATAAAGTGTAACCTTTGCTCCACAAAATGAATCCACTATAGGAAACACATGTGAAACAACCAAAACAATAAATATATTTTCATTATCATTCTCATACTTGGCAAACATTAAAATATGATATGCTTAATTCAATTGGAAATAATATGTTACTCAATCAAATAGAAGAGATTCTAAAAATTGTGCAGCCAGGTCAACAACCAAACAGAATGTTCTAGGTCTGGACCAATCTAGAGGCTTTAAATAAGTGATTGAGAAAATCATATGTATTAAAAACATTATGTGACTTGTGTAGTCAGTTCCAGACAGTTCTTTCAAGGTAAACTGTATATGTTCTGGTCTCTTAGGAACAGGCGTGCAGGGATGAAAAGATCACTGTTTGGAATCTATGGGCTTTCTGATATAACTACAAGGAACACAATTATGTCAACTCTCCTGACCATCACTGTCGTTCACAACTCCAAATGACTTCAAATACCCTAACCATGTTTTTGTTCACCTTGTACAACGTCATTTTAGTATTGAAAAATATGAAGATTTGAAATGATGTTCACAATTTTTCATTATTTGTCATTATTGATAAATTTTACATTCAACATCATTTGCTTATTTTCTTTATAATTGTTAGTGTTTTAATTTTTCTCCAGTTGCTCTTTTTAAGAAGAATAATAATGATATCTAATTAGTTTTCAAAACCCCTTCATACATTTTAACTTATGATTTTCATCAAAACCTTGAACTTGGGAAGGATACCTAATCTCTCTCTTATTTTTTCCTTCTGCTTAAATGGGCGTACAATAAAAAGTAGAGATTACAAGTTCTCACCTCTCATATGGTAGTAATTGACTTTAAATCTGAATTCTCATGGCCTGGTTATTGGCACTTAGTCTGTACTGGCTTGGTCTCTTGATTTCTTTTCCAGAGCTCTTTTCTTTTCACCCTGGTTTGACAGTATCATACCAAGAAGGACTGACCCTCGAGTAACTGCTCCATATTAGACAGAACTTACAAATGCAAATGTGAACAGAGAGCAAGCAGGCAAAACAAGGTTAAATATCATTTCTAATTTTCAAAGCAAAGTGGGATATTTAATTGTTTTTATTTGCATTTATTTAATTTCTAAGTTGGTTCATTGTTGTCCATAAGGTCACTAACCATTTGGACTTCCTATTTTGGGAATCATCATTGTTAGTATTTTAAATATTGGGAAGAAACCCAAAAATTTAATAACAGTGCTTAATAAAAGTGCTCAGGTGTCATAGGGATGAATTCTTAAAAGATGCTTGGAATTTGAACATACAGAAAAAAGAATATAATTTTATTTTATTTTTTCCTGCCCTTTTTTTTTTATACTATCTGCCTTGGAAATGCTATTTCCAGTTCTTTCTTCCACAGGTAGGTACTGTGTCTTTTATTTGTAGGCTAATATTTTTTGTACTTTATTAAGATGCATTGTAATTGCAATCTCCTTAATTGCTTCCTAATTGGTTCTTTCCTCCCCTTGGTGTATTTTTCATGCATTATTAAATTCCAGCTGGCTTTCTGGAACTCATTTTGTATTCTGTCCAGACAGCTCCTCCAAAGTTAAACTGTGTTTCTTGGTCCTTTGGTCATACAGCAAAAAAGCACAGGGGAATTGAAAAAAAATCCTGTTTGGAAGCTATGGGCTTTCTGATAGAACCTCATGGAAGACAACATCATCAACCATTCTATCATTACTGCCATTCACAAGTACCTTCTCATACAGAAATTCATTTGATGATTATTTCTTAGAACAAGCATTGCCATTCTTGTTCAACATGGGAGTTATGTGAGGATCACAGGGGTTAAACATCTTTTTGCCCAAAGTCAAATACCTGTCTGGGACTTACACCTAACTCTCTTGATTCTATGTCCTGTATTCATTCTATCATAACTCACTGTCTGTGTATTAAAACAAATGGTAGGCTCATAACCAATTAACCTTATAAGCTGTTCTACATATTGCTCAAGAAAAGATTTCTCTCTTCTATTCTTGGATAGAGAAAATAAGTCATGGAAAGATAAAATCACTTGGAGTGAGAAGATCTGATTTTGAGCTTAGGAAATCATTTAGCCTATATGATCTACAGTATGCCCATCTTGAAACTAATCATTATTCTAATTGTTTTACATCATTATTGGGAGTTTCCTATATAGGTAAATTATTTTGCACAACTACAGAATTGTAAAGAACCAAGGGAACTTTTCTATATGGATTTTAAGTTTCTTTTTTATTAATCTTTGAAATAATAAAGATGGTTGGAAGATTTTCTGGACAAAAGTATAATTTTTTTAAAAAAGCATTTCAAGTCCAACAATAAACCAATCTATCAAGATATACATTCTGTAATTCTGGGTAATTTAAAATTCTAAGATCACATTGTTTACTGTATTTGTACATACAATAACATAAATTACATGAATCAATCAAAATGATGCCATAAGGACTTGCATTTTGGAATTCATATTGATTTTAAGACTAATTCAAAACTGAAAAATTATCAATAATTTTTAATTTTACAAAGTTGTAAATTTGAATCATATCAATGCTTATCCCATCTTTTAGAGCAAATCACTTAGGTAGTGTGTTTAACCCAACCCTCATTTCAAACCACCTTGATATTCTCCATATATAGATATATATCTCTTCAATAGGATAAACCTTATTTACCAGTGTCAAACAAATGTATGAAAGTCTTAGAACATATCTGGTGAAAATGTAAAGGGTACTCTCAATTGAGTAAATAATAGAAAAGAAATTGGAAGCCATGACTAGGTGTAAACGTTGGAAGGAACTATGTAGTAACACATTTCTAATAAAAAAGTAGATAAGTGGTGATGGTTATAGAGATAGAAATAATACAGGTAAAATCCAGTATTCACTGAGTGCTGAAAATGGGCATCCTCTTTCAATCTAAGATGAGATGCAGATTTCATTTCAGAGACAGCCCAATCACCACGTGATGTTTAAATTATCCAATGTAGAAAACAAAGAACAGAACCAGCTGTGGCCAAATTCAGCTGGATTTAGACCAGCAGAATCCCTCTGAGCCTTGGTCTGCTATGTTAGATGATTACAAGCTCCTGTGTCTGTCCTTGCATTAGTACCTATTCTTTCTTAGATCCAATTAGGTCTTCCAAATACCAGTGAGAAGCAGTGGAGAAGGAATATTTTTGGGGGTCACAAATGTTTGTCTGCCTACCATAATTACATACCTATCCTCACAGAGGAAAGTGAATATGGTAGAGATTCAATCCCAAATATGCCTCATAATCTCCATATTTGCTCATTTAATTATCTCCTTCCTTTAGTGTTTTCCACTGTATTAATGACAGACCTCTCCACATTTTTCACTCATTTCTCTGAAAACCACTTTCCACTGTTTAGTTTTAAAAAAGATTCTCTCCATATATCCTCTTTCACAAGTTTTGTATCTAGTCATCCCTTACCTAAGGACTTAAATTCTGTCTTCTGCAGAAGAACTGCTCAAACACACACACAGGTTCAGGAGCACATGATAACCTCCAGATCTCCCACTGCTGGTCCTTGCTATTCCACCTTCCAGTCAAAAACCATCATCCTTCGAAAATTTCTCCTCCCTCCTTTTACTCACTGTGATCAACTTACCACAGCTTAAGAACTTTTCTGTACTCAATGAAGTCTCTAGTCTGGAGATACAATTTTCCTTTCTGTGCTCCTGCTTTGAACTTTGGGAATTTCAAAATCATGTAGATGGCTCAGAGTCTTAAAATTAAGTCTCCTACACTGGAAAACCCTAAACCACATGGATACACAATTTTAAAAAATAATTTCCTAATCTGTTCCACCTTAGAAATCATCTGCTGTGATATTTTGTGCTGACCATGGCTTCCTAGACTCCATGTCTTTTTCATGTCTTCATTTTCCTTTCCCCTACATTAAAACCTCATAGAGACTTCTATTCTATTGACCTTCCCTTTTTCTACCTATTGATCTCCTCCCAGAACTCTTTCCCTTCCCGTTTATCTCGTATCCCACACAGTTTTATTCCAACTGTCTTTATAAATGCACCTATATTTTCTTTTATTTTTAAAATAATTTTTATTGGTTCTTTTTAGTTATGACAGTAGAAGGCATTTTGGCAAATTATACATTCATAGAGTGTAATTTATTCTATGAAGGATCCCACTCTTATGGTTGTATATGATGCAGAGTTACCCTGGTTGTGTATTCAAATACAACGCTAGGAAAGTTATGTCCTCTTAATTCTACTGTTTTCCTATTCCCCTTCCTGCTTCCTTCCTTTGTTACCCTTTGTCTAATCCAAAGGATTTCTATTATTCCCCTTCCCAACCTCCCTTGTCTAGGGTTGGCACCCACAAATCAGAAGATATTCTGCCTTTGGTTTTGGAGAATTGGCATATTTCTCTTAGCATAATATTTTCCGATTCCATCCATTTACTGGCAAATGCCAGTATTTCATTCTTCTTTATGGCTGAGTAATATTCCATTGTGTATATGTACTACATTTCTTTATCCATTCATCCACTGAAGGACACCTAGGTTGTTTCGTTGCTAGCTAGTTTCATTGTAGCTGCCATCACTATGGTATGCTTTTTTTAAGTCCTTTGGGTATAGACAAAGGAGTGGGATAACTGGGTCAAATGGTGGTTCCATTCCAAGTTTTCTAGGAAATCTCCATACTTCTTTTTATAGTAGTTACACCAATATGCAGGGCCACTAGCAATAAAATGAGAGTACCTTTCTCCCCACATCCTTGCCAACAATTATTGTTGCTTGTATTCTTGATTATTGCCATTCTGGCTGGAGTGAGATGGAATCTCAATGTAGTTTTAATTTGCATTTCTCTAATTTTAGAGATATTATACATTTTTTCGTATATTTTTGACCATTTGTAATTTCTTCTTCTGTGAAATGTATGTTCAGTTCTTTTGCCCATTCATTGATTAGGTTATTGATTTTTCTGGTGTTAAGTTTTTTGAGTTCTTTGTATATCCTGGAAATTAATGCCTTATCTGAGGTACAGGTAGTAAAGATTTTTCTCCCATTCTGTAGGATCTCTATCACATTCTTGATTGTTTCCTTTGCTGTGAAGAAGTTTTTCAATTTGATACCATTTCTTGATTCTTGATTTTACTACTTGTGCTTTAGGACTCTTACTGAGGAAGTTGGTTCCTAAACCGACATGGAGAGTTGGGCCTACTTTTTCTTCTAGTAATCACAGGGTCTCTGGTCTAATGCCTAGGTCCTTGATCCACTTAGAGTTTTGGGTAGGTTGAGAGATAAGAGTTCAATTTCATTCTACTATATAATTATTTCCAGTTTTCCGAGCATCATTTGTTGAAGAGGCTATCTTTACTCCAATATATGTTTATGGCACCTCTGCCTATGATGAGATAATTGTATTTATGTGGTTTTATCTCTGTGTCTTCCATTTTGTTCCATTGGACTTCACGTCTGTTTTGGTGGCAATACCATGCTGTTTTTGTTACAATAGCTCTGTAGTATAATTTAAGGTTTGGTATTGTGATGCCTCCTGCATCACTTTTCATGCTAAGAATTGCTTGATTATTCTGAAACTCTGATTTTTCCAAATTAATTTCATGACTGCTTTTTCTATTTCTGTGAAGTATGTCATTGGGATCTTAATAGGAATTGCATTAAATCTGCATAGCACCTTTGGTAGTATGATCACTTCTACCTCTCAACCTATACCATTCAGAAACCTCCATTCTTGATCCCTTGGTGCTTTTATTTATTTTAAAAGTAAAAGAGTCACTTTGCTAAGTATTATTTTCCATATTCTTGGGAAAATTGATTGCTTTTCTATGGTATTTTCCTTTATATCCCACCTTTGCTGAATACTATAGATCTTTAGGTCTGTGTGTTGATTGGATGTGCTGGTTTTATTTGTTTTGAAGAGTATCTCATACTTCACAGATGATACTATGTACCTGGACATCTTCTGCTATATCACATTAGGAAACACATCATGTTTGATTGTCCTACTTTTAAGATTGATTATTAAGTTCAGGTGCTTTTGGTGTTATACATCCATTATAAAATTTCCTTCTCTTGTTTTAACACCCACTAGGGATTTCAACTGGAAATTTTCTAAATCCTTCATCTCTTCTCCATTTCTTAGTTACAATTCTACAAATAAGAACATTCCCTTCTACCATTTCATGAAATATCATTCATACAAGTGAGCAGGACAAATGCTTGGTTATGTTTGTTACTGATTTTTAGACTAATAAATTGGTATGAAAACAATGTCCAAGTATGACAGAATACTTGTTTTGAAAATTTTGTTATGGACTCATTGATTTCTCTAGTTTCATAAGTGGCAATCCCTTGCAGTCATTATTATCTTCCATGTTCAAATTATCTTTAGTCAGTGGAAGTCCCTTTAAAGAAATTCTGAATTTTTTAAAAATATCTCTACAGTCTTCTGAGAGCTTTCTTGCTTCAGGAACAAGATATTCCAGGTTTTTTGTTTTTATTTCTTGCCCCAGACACAAATCCTACCTGTGTATCCTTGCATAGAAAACAGTGTTCAGAGATCCCAATCAGTAACTGGAGGTGAAAGCTGCTACTATGTTTTCCATTGTTTATGAGATTATTTTTTAGCAGATAAAGGTAATAAATAAGCATTTTTATGAGGAAAACAAATTCATGTTCATATTTCCATTTCAAATATAATGTTATAGAAAATTTTCTTAAATTATCTTGCTTTATACTGTACTTTATTCTATACTTCATATATTGACCTTATGTCGATAACCTTGATTGCTAAGATATTAACAAAATCACATACCACTTATTGTGTTATTTCCAACAATAAACTGCAAAGAACTGTCTAATATTTCTTACTGTTTCTTTATCATTCTTAGTATATATGCAAATATATGTATTATCATTTGAAATTATTTTTCTGTATATGGTTTTGCAATCACTCCGATAGATTTGAAAGTCACTTTAATGTTTCTTTTAATTTCATTTTAATTATGTAAAACATTTATATGTTTTCTAGGTCTATATCTACTACCACCTTTATCTCTTTTTCTTCTTTTCAGTCAGTGAGGGGATTCACCTTTTAACATAAAATCCTTCCTCTGAAATAATGCTTCATTTGCTTCTTTGTATAAATCCCTTTTTTTTTTTTTTTTTTTTTTTTTTTTTTTTGGGGGTTTTATCTCGGGGGGCACTCCCCCACTGAGTCACATCCCCAGCCCTATTTTGTATTTTATTTACAGACAGGGTCTCACTGAGTTGCTTAGGGCCTCGTCATTGCTGAGATTGGCTTTGAACTCTCGATCCTCCTGCCTCAGCCTCCCAAGTGCTGGGATTACAGGTGTGCACCACCGCATCTGGTGCCTGTATAAACCCCTTTTGACCAGGTTCATTCTCTGTGGTTACAATGGTGTTCAAGTGAATTCCAACAAAAATTAACACTATATTCCCTTGACCCTGAAGCACTCTGAATTCTTTACAAACTATTTATTGTGCAATTCTTCCTGTGTCTTTTAATGGAGCATTTAATTTTTAGAGAGCTTGGTGAACGCCCTGTCTGGTGAGAGACATTTCATAAAATTTGGAAAATGAATTGGATATATCTAACAAAGCTGCACACCCTTCCCTATATCCCTGAGCCCAGATCTCAAAATATGACACTTGCTTAAGATCCATAACAGAAATAAATCTACAGATTTTGGCCACCACCACCCCTGAATACTTATCCAGCCTGGCCCACAGATAATCTTTTAATCCAAAATATAGAGGTCACCATTATACAATAGCTTTTTCTAGGAGATCCTTAATGCCATTTCTCTTCTGATTACATGGGCCAGCATGGGAGCCCCCTGTGACTGTTTCTTCCCCACATCAGGTACGCAGACCTCCTCATGGCTTTGCTGCAAGGAGGCACAGAGGATCCATGCCTGGGGTTTGGGAACAGGGAGTGAAACTACCACCTTGTACTTGGAGACAGAGTTGGAAGATAACCCTAAAAAGCACAGTGTTATCTGTTCAAATGAATCAAAGATTGGAGATAGAAAACAAATGAAGTTGCTCTATATCCCATCAGAAACAGATAAGGACCTACTAAAAACCTTCAGGGTTTCTCAATGAAAACCTGGACAGAGACACTGAAGCAGCTTTTCTAATCTGCCAATTCAAAAGCTGTGCTTGTGCTGAAAAGCTAAAAACAAGAATCAAAAGACCTCCTATTTTTTTAGACCATAACTCATAGTCAACCCCCATCTTTTCTCTTTGCTGAAGCAGCATTGATTTCCCTGTGTCTAGGCATTAGAAGAGTGTGGATATCAAAGTGTGGATATCTTCCCTTACAGAGGTAATATGGAGATCTATTATCATTATAAGTGATTAATATTTTAACATTAAGTGGCTAGTAAACACGAGGATCCAGTTGACTGAAGTATATGAGTTTTGATCCAAGAGGAGAGAGATTGTGAATGGGTGGGATATGGTCAAAGTAATAATCATAATAAACCATAATATAACATGCACTGAATGATATGTATATGTCGAATGTTGATATAAACTCTTTATGAACATCATCTTATTTAATCACAAAACCCAATGAAGTAAATTTTATCATAATCTACAATAAAGGATGAATAAACAAGGTCCTATATCAGGTGATAGGCAGTACTGGAAAGGTGGAGCCAATGGAGAGCTCTGAGTGTCCATTCATGGTGTATGGAAGAACAATGCATCAGGAGTATAACATGAAAGACAATATCTCTGTATGGGAAATTTTATTTATTTATTTATTTTTTTTGCTAACCTAATGAAATATCATGAAAACCTAGAGTCTATCAGCAACAAGAAATCTTGACAACTTTTCTCATCCATAGTCCTCATTTAAACTGACGTCCAGAGAGAAAGGCATAATTTATCACAGCTGGATCAAGGACAGAACCAGGATTAGAACACAGTTTTATGCCTTCCCAGGACACTTCTACACTCTTGAACCTACTGTCCCAACTCTCGAAATGCATTTTCCTTTCATCTTTCTCAAATTAAATTAAGATCTATAATTCCAATGGAGAATGTAATGTGGTGGGGAATGTGCTTCTCATAGCTAAACAGACTCACATTTGTATGCCAACTACGAACCTTGGACCAGGCACTCAACCTTTCTGCATGTCCCTTTCCCACCAGGATAAACTAGTCCCATGAGATGATCATGAAATTTTATCCAAAGTATGTAAACATCATCTGTCTAGCATCTCACTGGTGCTAAATTAACACTTTACTCCTTCTCCTTTCAAAACTCAAGCTGTTCAATTATATAAGATTCAGCAACATGCCCTCCTGGTAGTTCCTAAAGAGAGAAAGACAGGACTTAAGCATGCTTGATAAGTCTCTCCCGATCCCTCCTTAATACCTTTTGCATCTGGGAAGACGTATGTTCTGTCATTACCTGTATCTTATTATCCAGTATCATTCTCTGAAACATCTTGGTGTTTATCTACCAAGAGAAGTCCTTAACACATGATATATTAATTGATGTCAGACCTGGTATACTAGTTTTGATTTCTAAATTATGTCCTTGTTTTCTTTTGAAGAATTCAAGAAAAGAAACGAAATCTACGCTTCCTCTGATTTTATTTGGCATAAAACTAAGTTAATTTCTCAGGGAAGATAATTTGACTTGAGATAAGGTGTCAAACTAGCTTCCTTTCTGCTCTGCACAAAGCCTCAGCCAGGCAGTCACGATGGTGACCATATTGCAGCCCTACTTCTGAAACACCAGGTCAGAAATATACCCATCACTTCATCCTGTTCTCCTTTTCTAAGCTATGAATCTGTTTGCTCCCATTACACTCTACACTGTCCCCCCAACTACACATAGCCTTGCCTTTCTCTTGTTCAGAATTTAGGTTCTATCTGGGATAGTAAAGGCAGCATGGATCAGACAGACTGCTATGACTATCTTGCCTGAGGAACTTGACCTTCATAGCAATAAAATAAATACTGAATACATAAAAAAATTCAAAGAAAAGAACCCAAATCTCTTAGAAAATATTGACCATAATAGCTAGGTTCATGTCTCCAATATTTTATCTAATCATCTATGTTTAGAATGTCTTCCCCTTCTTCCCTCTTAATAAACTTTAGTCATCATTTAAGATTTAAGATATAACACCTAGGAAAACTTCCCAAACTTTCTCTAACACTAGAGTCTGTATTAAGTGTGTGTCTTTGTACTTCATTGGTTTTCTGTGCACATTCCTAAGACATGGCATAAGTTATTGTTATTACAACTCCCGACTGCTAATACAATAGTCACTACATCATGTGCACTAGACTACGAGCTCATCGAGGAGAGGGATTTGTTCTTTTTCATATCCACAATATGACCTCTACATTTTCTAGCACAAATAAACTCAACTAAACTCTAATAAAATGTCAATTTGGAGCAAGAAGAGCAGGAAAGAAAAGGCCCACATGCCTTCATAAGTCTCATTTTCTTTATTTGTAAAGAAGGAACAAAAATAAATGTCTAAAATCCATCTTAAGGATTTAATGAAATATATGAAAATATGACTTGACATAGAAGGGGTGCTTTAGGGCAGGAAGTTATTATTGCAAGCTCCTGTTCTAGCTTGAATTTCTGATATAACTTTTATTTTAATGAAATAAAAGATATAAGAAAGGAAAGTTGGTATGCATTGACTGTCATCTCAAATCACCTTGAAACAACTCATACCAATAATTTAATTAACATGTTTTGAAAATTCATCTCATATCAAACATTTCCACAGAAGCAACTATTACCCAAATCACGCTGCCTTTCTTCTTGTAGCTATAGACTCTTTCATTTTCCTACCTCCAGATGTCTGTCAGGTATCTTTTTTTATTATTTAATTTTGATTCATTGAACTACACCCACATCCAAGAGAAATTCATTATTTTCTCTTCTATTATTCACCTCAGTGGTAATATCGCTCAACTAAGAAAGTCCAAACACTTCCTCTCCCATAAGAATTGTGGCCAGTTATCCCTCCAAATCCTATCTTTTTATCATTAATTCACTTCAACAATAAATACTCAAGCCAAACACAATTCTAGGCAGTAAGTCTACATCAGAGGACAAGATAAACATACTTATCCTAGAGGATTTTTCATTCTAGAATGTAGACAAGGAAATAGATACACATTCTTAACACATACATGCTTGCATCCACATACCATGACACTGTCAGGAGGAGATAAATGTAACTAAATGAAAGAACTCAAGTTTAAAGGATAGAGAACTAGAAGAGGATGTCAACTTCGCAAAGTGACCAGAGAAAGCTCTCTGATGAGGGACCATTTGATCAGAGAACTAAATGATTTGGGAAAGAAAAACACAAAGGCTAGAGCAAAGAGTAAGTAGGAAATGACCTGGGATGGAGACAAGGAGGTGATGGGGGACTACAACATCAGAGCCTTGGGGACAGGTGAAACAGAAGCCTTTGGAAGGTCCTCAGTCAGGAGTGTCCTGATGGGACTTACATTTTAGAGAAATCACACAGGCCTATTTATTGAGGTTTATGCTACATAAAATGGGCAACCTGATAATAGCATCTCCTCTTGCACGTCTACTAGCTTTGCACACCTAACCCATGATTTTCAGTACTCCAAACTCTTTTCTCCTTCATGTTTCCCTCCTTCATTAAAAATCGTCCAGTTACTCAAGACTCAAACCCAGAAGTCATCCTTAATCCTTATCTTTTTTTCAATTCTCTCATGCAGTATCAATAAATCCTATTAATCCTATTAATTCTACCTCATAAGAAACCACAATCCTGCCCATCTCTGCCATTTACACCACCATGATTTCCTAAAAAATGGTTGCTCTTGCTACAACATCCTCTTACCTCCTGGCTCTCCTGTCACTTTACAATTCACTGTCCACTCACTGAAATGATCTTCATAAAAACACCCAGCAGATCAGCATGCATCAGGCCATGCCTTTGCTTGGAAAAGTCCAATGAGATTGGTTCATTTGTTTTCAACTTTCTAATTGACAAGTTTATGTGTGTGTATGTGTATGTATAATATGCATCTTCTATGCTTAGCAGTTTTAAAGAACACATTGGAATGCACTGTATTTCCCAGGCACAGTGGCACACACCTGTAATCCTAGTGGCTCAGGAAGCTGAGGCAAGAGATTCACAAGTACAAAGCTAATCTCAGCAACTCAGCAAAGTCGTTTCTCAAAATCAAACACCAAAAGGGCTGTGAATGTGGCTCAGTGGTCAAGTGTCCTGGGCTCAATCCCTGGTACCAAAAAAAAAAAAAAAAAAAGCTGGGGAAGCATCATTTTTAATTAAAAATTCACCATGTTGTGTTAATAGATCTCTTCACCTTATCTCTCCTAGCAAAATTTTTGTATCCTTTGACCAAAGTCTTCTCAACAAATATTGTATCCCCAGGCCCTGGTAACCACATTCTAGTCTCTATTTCTATGAGTTTGACTTCCTTAGATTCAATATTTAAGTGAGATCCTGTGGTGTTTATCTTTCTGTGCTAGCTTATTTTACTTAATATAATGTCTTCCAGATCTGTACCCATTGTCTCAAATGATAGGATTTCCCATTTCTGGAAGGTTGAATAGTGTTCTCTTAATGGACATTGATGTTGAGTTCATTTCTTGGCTATTGGGAATAATGCTGAAATGAGTATGAGAATACAGGTATCTCTGACATCCTGATTCCATTTATTTTGGATATATATCCAGTAGTGGGACTTCTGGATTATATGGTAATTCTTTTTTATTTTTTTGAGGAACTCTCCTACTGTTTTCCATAATGGCTGTAATAATTTACATTCCCTCTGATGAGGACTTTTTATGTTGAACTTAAAATAAATTGAACCCAAACTCTTTTCTTTGACTAATAACATCCCATAGGACCTAATTTCAGACAATTTCCCCTTTCTGATTCAGGCTCCTTGACTTTTTTCCTAGCCCTCATCCATGACAAATTCCCACCTTCTAGCATAAATCACATTTGTCCCAATTATCAGAATGTTCCAACCAGTTTTGGGCAAGGATAACTTCCACATGCCAATCATTTTCTTCTCAGTAAACTTTTTTCTGACCACCTAATCTAAAATAATTGCCCATTGCTACACTAGGTTTCATCATCTTCATATAACATATTTATAATAGACTGAATAAGGATACCAAGATGTTCACTTCCTAATCCTCAACCCTGTGAAAATGTCACTTTATATGGCAAAAGAGATTTTGAAGATATGCTTAAGTTAAGGATCTTGAGTTGGGAGGATTTTTCTGGATCATCTGGAATCTACAATATAATCCATGGGTCCTTATAAAAGCAAGGCAGGAGAAGAGTCAAGGGAGACTGGAAGACATAATGCTGATAGCTTTGAAGACAGAGGATGGGTTCATGAGCCAAAAATTATAGGTGAATTCTAGAAGCTAAAAAAGGCAAGGAAAATCTGTTCCCCTAAAACCTTCAGAAGAATGCCGCTCTACTGACAAAAACTTCTGACTTCCAGAACTATACAATAATGAAGTTGTGTGGTTTTATGCTACTAAGTTTGCATAGCAGAAGCACCAGAAAACTATGCAAACCTTGTCAACTAGAAGTAGAGTACTGCTAAAATAAAAAAAAAAAACTTCATCAATTGAGAAGCCTTGAAATTGAGCAATGGGCAGAAGCTGGAAGGATTTTAAGTGACATAATAGAATAAGTCAAGAAATTCCTGGAGAATGCTGTTAGTAGAAATATGGGTGTTAAAACCTTCAAAAGAGCCAGGACTTCTGGTGCATGCCTGTCATCCAAGCAGCTCTGGAGGCTGAGATAGGAGGATCTCAAGTTCAAGGTCAGCCTCAGCAATTTAGTGAGGCCCTAAGCAACTCAGTGAAACCTGTTTCAAAATTTAAAAAAAGGGGGTTGAGGATGTAGCTCAGTGGTGACGTGACCCTTGGTTAAATCTCCATTATCAAAACAAAACAAACAAAAAATCCTCCAAAATGAAGGGCTCATAAGGAAGTGAAGACAGTAGAGAAAACCTGTATAGTATTGGAGAACAGGTGAATAATAAAACAGACCATTGGTAGAAAAATCTATATTAAAGGAGCTACTAGAAATAGTACAGAAGGAAAGGAAGAAGGAAATGAAGAATATTGGTTGGAGACTGGGTAAATCCCCATTATAACATAGAAGAAAACTTATCAGAACTGAATCCAACATGAAAAAAACAAAGGAAAAAAGGGTCCTGAACAAACCTAGATGCTATTTTAATAGAATCCAATGATAGTATGACAGTAGAAATGTCAGAAAAGGAGTTTAGAATGTCCATAATTAAAATGATTCATGAAGAAAAGGATGAGATGAGAGAGCAAATGCAGGCAATGCATGATCACTCCAATAAACAGTTAAAAGAGCAAATGCAGGAAGCAAAAGATCGTTTCAATAAAGAGAGAGAGATTCTGGGGGAAAAAAAACAGAATCAAGAAAGCAAATTAAAAACCCAATAGAAAGCATCACCAACACAATAGATCACTTGGAAGACAGAAACTCAGACAATGAGGACAAAATATTTAATCTTGAAAATAAAGTTGGCCAAACTTAAAAGATAGCAAGTAATCATGATGAGAATCTCCAAGAATTATGGGATATCATGAAAAGACCGAATTTAACAATTACTGGGATTGAGGAAGGCACAGAGATACAAAACAAAACATTGAACAACCTGTTCAATGAAATAATATCAGAAAATTTCCCAAACCTGAAAAATGAAATGGAAAATCAAATGCAAGAGACTTACAGAACATCAAATACACAAAATTACAACAAATCCACACAAAGGCACATTATAATGAAAATGCCAAGCATATAAAATAAAGATAGAATTTTAAAGGCTGCAAGAGAAAAGTATCAGATTACACATAGGGGGAAACCAATATGGATATCCGCAGATTTCTCAGCCCAGACCATAAAAGCTAGAAGGGCCTGGAACAACATATTTCAAGCTCTGAAAAAACATGAAAACCAACCAAGAATCTTATAAAATAAGACCAGCAAAATAAACCTTCAGATTTGATGCCAAAATAAAAACCTTCCATGGTAAACAAAAGTTAAAAGAATTTACAAATAGAAAGCCTGCACTATAGGACATTGCCAACAAAATATTCCATAAGGGGGAAGTGAAAAACAGCAATGCAAGTCTGCAAAGGGAGGAACAATCCTAAAGGAAAAGCCAATCAAAGGAGAAACCAAGTCAAGTTAAAAAACAAAAGAACACAAACAATAATTGATGTTGGTGTAGATGTGGACAAAAAGGCAAATTTTACACTGCTGGTGGAGTTGTAAATTGGTGCAGCCATCTGGAAAGCAGTGTGGAGAAACCTCAGAAAACTTGGAATGGACCCACCTTTTGACCCAGTTATTCCTTGGTTATAAAACTCCTTGGTTTATACCCAAAGGACTTAAAATTAGCATACTACCATAATGCAACCACACCAATGTTTATAGCAGCTCAATTCACAATAGACTGTGGAACCAACCTAGATGTCCTTCAACAGATGAATAGATTTAAAAAAAAACTGTGGTATATATACACAATAGAATAAAGTTAAGAATCACATGATTATTTCAATAGATGCAGAAAAAGCATCTTATTTTGACAAAATACAGCACCCCTTCATACTCAAAACACTAGAAAAAATAGGGATAGTATAGGAACATACGTCAACATTGTAAAGCCTCTCTACGCTAAGCCCACAGCCAACAACATTTTAAATGGAGAAAAACTGAAAGCATTCCTTCTAAAACTGGAACAAGGCAGGGTGTCCTCTTTTGCTGCTTCTATTCAACATTGTCCTTGAAATTCTAGCCAGAGTGATTAGACAGACTAAAGAAATAAAAGGGATATGAATAGGAAAAGAACTTAAACTATCACTATTTGCAGATGACATGATTCTACATGTATTACAGGAGCCGAAAAATTCAACCAGAAAACTTCTAGAACTCATAGAATTCAGCAATGTAGCAGGATATAAAATTAACACTCATAAATCTAATGCATTCTTATTCGTAAGTGATGAATCTTCTGAAGGAGAAATTAGGAAAACTACACCAGTCACAATAGCCTCAAAAAAAATAAAATAAAATACCTGGGAGTCAATTTAACAAAAGAGGTGAAAGACCTCTACAACAAGAACTAAGAACACTAAAGAAAGAAATTAAAGAAAACCTTAGAAGACGGAAAGATCTCCCATATTCTTGGATAGGCAGAATTAATATTATCAAAATGGCCATACTACCAAAAGCACTATACAAATTCAATGCAATTCCAATTAAAGTTCCAAAGACAGACCTCATAGAAATAGAGAAAGCAATCATGAAATTCATACGGAGGAATAAGAGACCCAGAATAGCTAAAGCAATCCTTACTAGGAAGAGCAAAGCAGGTGGTATCACAATATCAGACCTTCAACTATACTACAAAGTAATAGTAAGAAAAACAGCATGGTATTGGCACCAGCATAGGCAGGTAGACCAATGGTACAGAATAGAGGACACAAAGACAAACCCACATAAATACAGGTATCTCATACTTGACAAAGGAGCCAAAAACATACAATGGAGAAAAGATAGCCTCTTCAACAAATGGTGTTGGGAAAACTGGAAATCCATATGCAGCAAAATGAAACGAAACCCCTATCTCTCACCCTGCACGAAACTCAACTCGAAATGGATCAAGGACCTAGGAATTAGACCAGAGACCTTGCACCTAATAGAAGAAAAAGTAAGACCAAATATTCATCATATCGGCCTAGGACCAGACTTCCTTAACATAACTCCCAAAGCACAAGAAATAAAAGCAGGAATCAATAATTGGGATAGATTCAAACTGAAAATCTGTTTCTCAGCAAAGAAAACAATCAACAATGTGAAGAGAGAGCCTACAGAGTAGAAGAAAATCTTTGCCACACACACTTTAGATAGAGCACTAATCTCTAGAATTTACAATGAACTCAAAAAACTTTAGAGCAAGAACACAAATAACCCAATCAATAAATGGGCTAAGGAAATGAGCAGACACTTCACAGAAGAGGATCTACAAGCAATCAGCAGATATATGAGAAAATGTTCAACATCTCTAGTAATAAGAGAAATGCAAATCAAAACTACCCTAAGATACCATCTTACCCCCATTAGAATGTCTGTTATCAAGAATACAAGCAACAACAGGTGTTGGCAAGGATGTGGGGAAAAAGGTACACTCATACATTGCTGGTGGGGTTGCAAATTGGTGCAGCCACTCTGGAAAGCAGTATTTAGGTTCCTCAGAAAACTTGGAATGGAACCACCGTTTGACCCAGCTATCCCAATCCTTGGCCTATACCCAAAGTACTTAAAACCAGCATACTACACTGACACAGCCACATCAATGTTTATAGCAGGCCAATATACTATAGCAAGATTGTGAAACCAACCTAGATGCCCTTCAATAGATGAATGGGTAAAGAAACTGTGGTATATATACACAATGGAATATTATTCCACCATAAATAATAATAAAATTATGACATTCGCAGGTAAATGGATGGAGTTGGAGAGTATCATGTTAAGTGAAATAAGCCAATCCCCAAAAGCCAAAGGTCAAATGATTTCTCTGATAAGTAGTTGATGATACATAATGGGGAGGGGGGGAGGTAGGAGAAGATTGCAGGAAGGATAGATTGTATAGAGGAAAGTAAGGGGAGGGGGGCAGGGAAGGAAAGATAATAGAATGTGACAAACATCATTATACTATATATGTATATGTATGAACATGCAAATTGTATGATTCTACTTTGTATACAACCAGAAAAATGATAGTTGTACTTCATTTGTGTACATTGAACCAAAAAATAAATTTCAAAAATGCATTCTGTAAAACTAAAAAAAAAATTTTTTTTAAATAAAATAATAATAATAATAATAAAATCAAAATAAGCCTAAATGACTGGGAATACAAATCCTATCTCAACAATAACTCTGAATGTTAATGGCCTAAACTCATTAATCAAAACACACAGACTGGCAGATTGGATTAAAAAGCAAGACCAAAAAATATGCTGCCTCCAAGAGACTCATCTCATAGAAAAAGACATCCACAGACTAAAGGTGAATGATACACCACACACAGACTTAGTAAAAAAGCAGAGTCTTCACCCTCATATCAGATAAAATGGACTTCAAGCCTAAATTGGAAGGGATAAAGAAGGACATTTCATACTACTTAAGGGAAACATAAACCAGCAAGACATAACAATTGTAAATATTTATGCTCTAAAAAATGGCACATCCATGTACGTCAAACAAATCCTTCTGAATTCCAGGGAACAAATAGACCACAACACAATAACACTGGGTGACTTAAACACACTGCTCTCACCACTGGATAGATCAAAACTGAACAAAGACACTACAGAATTAAATGATACAATCAATGATTTAGATTCTATGGACATACATAGCTTATTTCATCCATGATCAATGGAATACACTTTCTTCTCAGAAGCTTATGGATCATTCTCTAAAATAGACCATATATTATGCCACAAAGGAGCCATTAGTAAATACAAAAAATAGAGATACTATCAGATCATAACACAAAAAAATTAGATATCAATGATAAAATAAAAAACAAACTACTCCAACACCTGGACACTAAATAATACATTATTGAATGATGCATGGGTAACAGAAGACATCAGGGGGAGATAAAAAAATTCTTAGAGGTAAAATGAGAACAATGATACAACATATCAAAATCTCTGGGACACTATGAAAGCAGTACTAAGAGGAAAGTTCATTGCATGGAGTACATTCAATAAAAGAATAAAAGTCAACAAATAAATAGCCTAACATTACATTTCAAAACCCTATGAAAAGAAAACCAGATAACACCAAAATTAGTAGAAGACAGGAAATAATTAAAATCAGAGCTGAAATCAATGAAATTGAAACAAAAGAAGCAATTTTAAAAATTGGCAAAACAAAACTTGGTTCTTTGAAAAAGTAAACAAAATTGATAACCCCTTAGCCACACTAATGAAGAGAAGGAGAGAGAAAACTCAAATTACTAGAAGTTATGATGGAAAAGGAAATATCACAACAGATACCATGGAAATATACAACATAATTAGAAGCTACTTTGAAAATCTATACTCAAAAAAAAATAGAAAATATGGAAGACATTGACAACTTTTTAGAGACATTTGATCATCCCAAACTGAATTAGGAGGACATACACAATTTAAACAGATCAATTTCAAGCACTGAAATAGAGGAAGCCATCAAAAGCCTATGAACCAAGAAAAGCCAGGGACCAGATGAATTCTCAGCCAAGTTCTACAAGACCTTCAAAGAAGAGCTCATTCCAATACTCCTCAAAGTATTCCATGAAATAGAAAAGGAGGAAACCCTTCCAAACTCATTCTGTGAAGCTGGTATTACTCTGATACCAAAACCAGACAAAGACACATCAAGGAAAGAAAACTTTAGACCAATTTATCTGATGAACATAGATGCAAAAATCCTTAACAAAATTCTGGCAAATTGCATACAAAAACATACTAAAAAGACACTGCACCATGATCAAGTGGGGTATATCCCAGGTATGCAAGGTTGTTTCAACAATTGGAAATCAATAAACGTAATTGCTCACATCAATAAACTTAATGTAAAGAAACATATGATTATTTCAATAGATGCTGAGAAAGTGTTTGATAAAATACAGCACCTCCTCATGCTCAAAACACCAGAAAAACTAGGGATATTAGGAACACACCTCAACATTGTAAAGGCTATCTATGCTAAGCCCAAGTCCAACACCATTCCAAATGGAGAAAAACAGAAAGCATTCGCTCTAAAAACTGGAACAAGGTAGGGATGCCCTGTTTCACCACTTCTATTCAACATGATCCTTGAAACACTAGCCAGAGCAATCAGAAAGACCAAGGAAATTAAAGGGATACAAATAGGAAAAGAAGAACTCAAACTATCACTATTTGCTGATGACATGATTCTATATTTAAAGGATCCAAAAAATTTCCCCAGAAAACTTCTAGAACTCATAAATGAATTCAGCAAAGTAGCAGGATATAAAATCAATATGCATAAATCTAATGCATTTCTATTCATAAGTGATGAATCCTCTAGAAGAGAAATTAGGAAAACCACTCCATTTACAATAGTCTCAAAAAAATAAAATACTTGGGAATCAATCTAACAAAAGTAGTGAAAGACCTCTACAATGAAAACTACAGAACACTAAAGAAAGAAATTGAAGAAAACCTTAGAAGATGGAAGGATTGTCCATATTCTTGAATAGGCAGAATTAATATTGTCAAAATGGCCATACAACCAAAGGCACTATATAGATTCAATGCAATTCCAATTAAAATCCCAATGACATTCCTCACAGAAACAGAGAAAGCAATCTTGAAATTCATTTGGAAGATTAAAAGACCCAGAGTAGCCAAAACAATCCTTAGCTGGAAGAGAAGGGCAGGAGGTATCACAATACCAGACCTTAAACCATACTATAGAGCAATAGTATCAAAAACTGCATGGTATTGGCACCAAGATAGACAGGTAGACCAATGATACAGAATAGAAGACACAGAGACAAACCCACATAAGTACAGTTACCTCATATGAGACAAAGGTGCCAAAAACATACAAGGGAGAAAAAATAGCCTCTTCAACAAATGGTGCGAGGAAAACTAGAAATCCATATTCAATAAAAGGAAACTAAGCCTCTATCTCTCACCTTGCACAAATCTCAATTCAAAATGGAACAAGGACCTAGGAATTAGACGAGAGACCCTGCACCAAATAGAAAAGAAAGTAGGCCCAAATCTTCAACATGCTGGCTTAGGACCAGACATCCTTAACAAGACTTCCATAGAAGCAATGAACTTTTCTATTTAGCTGAAGAGATTCCGAAACAAATTATTGTAGGCATAGCCTGAACCACAGCCTAATTTCTTCTCACTGCATCTAGTAAAATGTGACAAGAAATATAAATTGAGTGAAGAAGTATGGAGCAAAAAAAGGCCCAGAACCTCATGAAATAGAAAATTCTCAGCCTATCTAGATTGCAAAAGTTGCTAAAAAGAAATTCATTGTCAGGGAAATTGTTTTTGGGAGAAAAATCCAGAATGTGGCTGGATAACCTATTGCCAGTGACTTGGAAGGATCAAAAGTCAGAGTATTCAGTCACATAGAAGACTCTCTGAAGAGATTAGTCATGAAATCCGTGAATCAACTCAGCCACCCAGTCATAGGTAGGAATAGAGAGGGGGTTATCTAAGAAAGGCTTCTTGTCTGATGGAGTGAATCCCTGAGACACACCATGAGAGGCCTATGAGATTTTGATAATGTTACATATTCAGAGAATCTACCATCCTGGACTATGAGGGACAAAGAATAACAGAAGACTGTTGAATTCCAAACATTCTACAGGCATAAAACCAGCTGCTCAAATACTAGGCTGCACACACTTGCTACCTTTCATGAAAAAGGAAGGATTATTAAAAGAGCAGCGCCCCAAGCACCATGGGCAAATCCATTAAGTCCAGAGTAGAGAAGTGAGCCCAGAGTTTGAAATAATTTGTTACAGCAGCAACAGGGAACTAATATCACATAAATAACTAAAATTATTTTGTTGATTCATTTGTTTATTTTTCAGATTTCTTATTCCATAAATTAAACTCCATAGGAATTAAATCTTGCTTGCCTCGTTCATTGTTAGATCTCCAACACCAAGAATGTAATAAATTTAATTTATTGTAGATACTCAATAAATACTTATCAAATAAACGAATTAATATGTTAGTGAATATGATATATACTATTACACAACTATAAGAATAGATAATGAGGGCTAAGAAGTCCGTACAATTCTCAGATCTAACTCCAAGCATTTCTCTTCATTTCTAAAAGGTATTAGCAAAAGCTACTACCATTATAGGAATGCTTATAACACTATCCTAAATGATTTAAGACAGGTAAGCCATTTGCAGATATTAATATTTACTTTTGAAAAGGGAAAGATGCAGTTGTGATAAAACTCAAAATGACTTTGAGACACCACTGTATTAGACAATAAATTTTATTAACCTGATATCTGGGGTGCTATTAAGCCATGAGCTTTCTGGATATCATTAACTATTCTTGGACCACTTCTCCCAATAGGAAGAAAATAATATTTCACAGAACTTTTTGGATTTGCTCAAGAATCCTGGGGCCATTTACTGTTGAGTTGCCACTGTCCCTGCACATTTTATAAAGAGGGAAAGTTTAAAGGTTGTTTTGTCCTATTGTAAGGAAATCAGAGATAACCTGGAAGTTGGATAATTTTAAATTTTTGTTTCTTTCTACAAAAATGCAAGCAAAAAAGGGTCTACCAAGTCCAATATGACTTTCTAAATCCAGTAGCTCCATCTGTGGGCCATTGTTGAAAGCTACATGGCAGTTTTGTACATACAAATAATATTAACTGATTACCAAGACCAATCTAAAGAAATATGCATACATATTTCTCATAAATTTTGCTCATATAAATGGACTCAAAGTACACCTGAGACAAAAGTGGAGTCTCAAATAATATTGATACCCCTTAAGTAAATCATTTGGTTGTGAAAAGTAATCTAATAGGATATTCTCCAATTAATTTATGGCATGCATGGGAGAATTTTCTAAGCACATGGAAAAAAGCTATATTTTAATAAGTTGAATTTTTATTTTTATTTCTGATTACATTTTAGATTATTCATATTGCTTTAGCAGGAGCATAAAAAAGGAACAGAAAAAATGCATGTATTTAGAAAAGCTATTTATTTGCCTTCTCAGGCACTTTCTTATTAATTCTGTATGGTTCTTGTTTCTATTCTTTAAAATATGCTCATTGAGTACAACTCAAGTGCCCTGGAATTAATTCCTGGTTGAATCCCAACAAGACAAAAAACACTTTATCCTCTATTTCTCAATGACACCTCTATATCCAGCAACAAATATTCATCAAAAATGCTGTGGAAGGAGAGAAGTCCACCCCAGAGATGTGTCTAATTTAGAAGAGAGACAATGATGGTTCTTATACTAATGATCTATGATTGAGTAACAAATCACTCAAAATTATTTGACAGTTTAAAACAATAAGGGTTGATTATGTAGCTTGGTGGTAGAGTACTTACCTAGCATGTATGTAGCACTGGGGTTCTATACTCAGGATTGAAAAAAAAAATGTCATTGTTTTTGTGATTTAGCAATCCAGGTGGGGCTTAGATGAGTGCCTTTGACTCAGTTGTCCACCGTGGTTGTTATCACGCTGAGAACTGGTTAGAAGAGTGCTCACTCATCTTGTTGGCAAGTATCAGGTCTTCAATACTCTCAGCTAGAAACGTCCCTTGCCACAATAGCTTTTCCACTGGGTTGTTCACAATATGACAGTTGGCTCCCTTTACAGAAAATACACAAGAGGTAAAGAAAAAGCACCCACAGGAAAGCCAGTCTTTTGTAACCAAATATCTGAAATGGCATGCCACCACTTTCATGGTATTGTATTGGTTAGAAGTAATTCCCTAGGTCCAGCCCACACTCAAGGGGAAAGGATCACACAAGGACCTGAGTTAACAGGAGACAAGAATCATTGGATACCATCTTATAGACTGCCTACATCTTCCTATTCAAAGATTTGAGGTTTTCAGACTGTGACAATTCTTTTATTAATTTTATCAATCAACTTCACTCTGGTGTGAGGACCAGTTGTTTGATCACACGTTAGCCTAGATGTTGATTTTTTTATGTTGTTTTAAAATTACTTTTCAAATACAATTAACATTTGCAACTAGTTGACTTTAAGCAAGCCAATTGCCCTTCATAATGTGGATGGGCTTCATAAGTTGAAGACCTTAAGAAGCAAGACTGAGTTTTCCTGAGAAAAAGAAATCTCTAGGCTGCAGCTTACCAAAGAAATTCTGGTCTTTCCAACCACCCAATTTCATTAGCCAGCTCATTAAAATAAATCTTTCTCTTTCTCTCCCTCTCACTCCATCCCTTCTATCTTCCTTCCCTCCATCCCTCCCTCTTCCTTGTAGATGATGATAGGATGGATTGATAGATAACTAGATGCATACATACATACATAGATACACAGATAGATAGACAGATAGATAGATGCATCCTGTTGGTTCTGTTTCTCTGAAGGACCCTGACTAATATGTAATGTGGAAGTAATAATTCTTGATCCAATTACTAGTCAGGATTACTAAAATGCTAAAATATAGTAGCATATTAAAAGAGCATTGGTTTTGGAGTTCCAGAGTCCTCAGCTATATCCCTTACATATTAGTCTTTTGACCTTCGGAAAACAACTTAACCTTTCTGAATTTGTAGAACAATTTTTTAAAAAAAGATAAGGTCACTTGCTTTGCAGAATCAAAGTAAAATCATGTTTTAAAAAAATGAGACTTGAAAATGGTCAAAATGAATTATATTTTTCTGAATATCAGCTACATTATTATTTTTATTGTAATTGTTGCTACTATTATTATCATAGTTTGACATTTCCAAATAATGTAGACTACATGTGGATAAAATAAATTAGCACCAGTTCTCTTTTCACTGTTTATAATGTGTTTCCTACCAACTGGAAACACAAGAATTAACAGCAAATAGGGCACGTAGAGGTGGAAAGAATAAATCTCAGTTAAAAACAGCCAATTAATCAGATCATTTTCCTTGAAATCAATGTGTTCTTCCATTTGTTCGCATCTCAATTATTGTGGCAGGGTTTTTCAAAGTTACTTGGTAGACTCAGTCACATTTCGGCCCAGATGTGTGTTAGCCTTAATATATTTTATATGTAAATATTGACTATTTCTTTGGGGCGTTTTAACAATGTTATATTTCAGTTTTGTTTAACAGAGGATTTGTTTGTTTTTCCACAGCCTAGACAGTGAATGTAAGCATTGGCTTGTAATTTATGCCATGGTATGATACAAAGGATAGATTGAGCAGAGGGTGAGGTTGTTAGATACTCCATGTTTGACCAGTTGGCAGGGTGAACTGCTATCTAGAGAATGTCTTAGGACGCTGCCTGCAGGAGCATATGTTCAGAGCTTTCTCTTCCTTAGCTGTTGTTTATTAATGCATGTGATTTATTAAAAACTGTCTCAGCATTTCTGGCGGGGTATGCGCATGGAAGACCTGTGTCCTACTGTGGTGGTATTAGTATGAGCAGGCTAAGGTTCACACCTGGCTTTCTGCTTGTGACCACATGATCTTGAAGAAGTTATTTTACATCTCTCTGAGACTTACTTTTCTCATCTGTGAAGTTAATCAGTCCAAATAAAATCCTTCTCTGAGTCTAAGGACAATGTAAAACTTCAAAGTCTATATTTGGAAAAAAATAGCTCATATTATATTCCAAGCCAAATTATGTATACTCATTGCTTAAATTATCTGTTAGCCATTAATATATGGAATAACAAATAGCAATAACCTATCATACTATCAAATAAGAAAATTAAAAACTGGATAATTAAAAATTAAATCTAAAGAATAAATCAGGAGAATGCCAAATAAACTATCAAATAAGACAATGTATAGTGCATAATTTATGAGTAATTACATTTACCATTATTATCAATTAAGTCATCTCAAAACAAAAGCAACTCCAGTAAGTCCTCATCATTTGTCCTCCCCTCTTCAACTCTAGCAGGGAGTTCTCATATCTGAGATGATTAGATGAAAACAAGTACAGGAAGATACTATTCAGTTTCAATTTCAAAAACTAAAACAAAATGGGAAACCGCTTTGGAATTCTCTCTCTTTTTCACTAGATATCAAAGAGATGAGGCTGGGCGTGTGGCGCATGCCTGTAAGCCCAGCAGCTTGGGAGGCTGAGGCAGGAGGATCAAGAGTTCAAAGCCAGCCTCAGCATGGGCAAGGCACTAAGCAACTCAGTGAGACCCTGTCTCTAAATAAAATACAAAACAGGGCTGGGGATGTGGCTCAGTGCCTGAGGTCCCTGAGTTCAATCCCCGGTTCCAAAAAACAAAAAAGAAGAGATGAGATCACACCTAAAGTACAGCTATTGTAGGAACACCTAGAAGTGCAGGATAATTGGGAGCAAGTCATAAAATGCAAATCTTATAACATGAAACATTGGATAAAAAGCTATAAATCTATTAACAAGGTGCCATTTTGCAATGATTTTCAAAACATTCCTAAAACCAAATAACTCTAGTTTAAAACAAAATAGGAATGAACATTATTAGAATTTATCAATCCAATGGAACCTTTTGTAACATGTTTTAATTTGGTAATCACTCACAGTCCACACAGTTGAAGACAGAAAATCCTGAACTACTGGAGTTAGGACAGGGTAGAAATGAAAGGATAGAATTCAGGCACAAAATCCTTTGCCTCTAAAATATCCTTTCTCCAAATGTCCATGTTATTGTTATAGGACCCTTCTTATACCTCTTTTTAAAATGTTGTGTTTTCAATATTTATAAATACTAAAATTGTTCCTTATAACTACTGGGTGAATATAAGCCCTTCATCTGGATTTTGGTAGTTAGAACTTTTATTTTTATTATTATTATTTTTTTGGAATGTGCCCAATCTTCTGTGCAACTCATTTAAATTATTTATAGCCAACAGTGTCTTTGGGATAAGTTATTCCACATTCTAGGCAGAATGGTGGATGCCCTGACTCAATCCTTTTGCTATATCCTTCAAAATAATGGGTAAATTATTACTTCTTAATTTAAAAATGTAAAATACAAGTGAAAGTAATGGTACCATAAATTTGTTTAATGTTTTAGAGAAGTCATTCCTAATCACCAAGCAAAAGACTAATACTTGTCTGTAATTAATTTTTAGGTCTACAATTAAATGAAAAAAATAAATAAAAATAAGACAAGGAGGTTTCCATTTTTGCTTACCATAGAAAAGCTCACAAGTCTTTTTTCATGTCAAAATAATGGCAAAACACTGAATAAGGCAAAAAGGCAGTATTTGTTTTGAAGCTTATCAGAGAGGATGATGTTTAAAAGGATAGATGAACTAAATACCAAAAAAGTAAAATCCCTTTCAAGGATTCTGAGGACTAAACAGCAAATCCACCATAGATAAGGAATATTGCTAATGCATGGGTCAATATGTGGTGTGTGATCCCAACATAAGTCCCACACCTAGGGAAAATTCTATATGTGTCTTCCAGTACTGCCCAAGGGACCTTCACAGGGGCATGCTGGCATATCAAAGACTAGAAGTGGGAAGGCAGAAGAAAGAGCAAAGTGTCCCAAGACTTAGAAAGCAAAGTTAAAGGAGGGAGGGAGGGAGGGAGAATGGGAGGGAGGGAGGGAGGGAGAGAGAAAGAGAGACTCCTCAGTACATAGAGCTGGCAGATTGACAGTAAACCAGATAACCACAATCTCACTGTGGATTATGTTTCATTCCTTGCAAAAGTGGGAATTTTAAAGATGTTTTCAACACATTTTTTAATTCAATTTGCTCATTGCTGGTACCTAGGAAAAGTGATTGACTTTTATATCAACCACATATCTTATAATCTTGCCATAATTGTTCTTTAATTCTAGAAATTGGTTTTGTCAATTCTTTTGTAGTTTCTACAAAGATAATCATTCCATCTGCAAAGACAATTTATTTCTTCCTTCCCAATATGTCTTTTCATATTTTATTTTGTCTTATTATACTAGCTAAGTTTTCTAGTATTATGATGAAAAGCAGAATTACATCTATATAAAATTGATAAAACTCTATTCTGACTAGTGAGAGTGAGGGGCAGGGGTCGGGGGAGAGAGAGAGAGAATGTGACTACCATTACTGTTTCTGTGGAAACCAAAGGATCATCCTTGCCTTATTCCTGATCTTAGCCAGAAAAGCTCTGAGACCCTTACCATTACATACGAGGTTAGCTATAGATATTTTTTGCAGGTATTGATTTTCAAATTGAGGAACCCTTCCATTATTTCATGTTCACAGAGTTGTATCAAGAAAAGGTTCTAGCCAGGAGTTGTGGTACATATCTGTAATCTCAGTGGCTCAGGAGGTGGAGGCAGGAGTTCAAAGTCAGCCTCAGCAATTAAGCAAGGCCCTAAGCAACTGAGTGAGACCCTGTCTTAAAATAAAAACATTAAAAGGGCTGGAAAGGTGGCTCAGTAGTTAAGCAACTCTGGGTTCAATTCCTGGAATCAAAAATAAATGTAAAAATATGGGTGCTAAATTTTGTCGAATACTTTTTCAAATACATATGATCATGTGATTTTTCCTTTTTAGCTTCTTGGTATAATAAATTACAGTAATTTGTTTTCAAATTTTGAACCAGTCTTGCAAACTTGGCATGGATAGCATTTTGTCATGATATATAATTCTTTTTATGTGTTGTTGGACTTGATTTGTAAATATCTTGTTGAGAATTTTTGCATCTGTGTTTATGAGAATTATTGTTCTAGTTTTCTGGTAATATCTTTGTCAGGTTTTTGGTATTATAATAATGTTGGTCACATAGAAAATATTCCCTCTGCTTCAATCTTCTGGAAGAGTTTGTACAGAGCTGGTATAATTTCATCCTTCAAGTATTTAGCATAATTCACAATGACTGTATTTGGGACTGTGCTTTCCCTTTTGGGTGATTATTCATTATTGATTCAATTTCTTTAATAAATATAAACATATTCTGATTGTTTCTTCTTGAGTGAGCTTTGTCAGATTGCATCTTTCAAGGAAATAGTCCATTTTTCTTAGATTACCAACTTTGTAGCCATAGAGTTCTTCATAGTATTCATTTACATTTTTTAATACCCATAGGACCTGTAGTAATGTTCCCTCTTCAATTCATAATCTTGGTAATTTATTTGCCCTCTTGTTTGTTTGTTTTTGTAGTTAACCTAAATAAATGATTATCAACTTAATTTGTATTTTTAAAGAACAAGCTTTTGGGTTTGTTGATTATCTCTGCTGATTTCCTGTTTCCAAATCACTGATTTCTGCTTTGATATTTATTATTTATTTTCTTCTGCTTTCTTTGGACATAATAGGCTCTCCTTTTTCTATTTTCCTATGGAAACCTAGATTATTTATCTTAGATTTTTCTTCTCTTCTAATATGCATATTTAGTACAATAAGTTCCCCTCTAAACATTTATTTGCTGCATTTTACAAATTTTGATAAGTTGTGTTTTTATTTTCCTTTTGTTTATTGGATTTTAATTTCTCCTTATATTTTTTCTTTTACTTTATCTTATTTTGAAGTTTCTTGCTTAATCCCCAAGTACTTGGGGATTTTCCACCTAATTTATATCATTGACTAGTTCAATTTCATTGTGGTCTGAAAACACACATTGCATTTTCTATTTCTCCAAGTTTTTAATGTATTTTATGATCCAAAATGTATTTATTATGGTGTATAGTCCATGTGAGCTTCATACTAATGTGCAATCTGCTATTATTGGATGAAGTAGTAGTCATTGTATACAGTTGACTGATGGTGCTATTGAGCTCAACTGTATAGTTACCAATTTTCTGCCTGCTGAATCTCATCCATTTCTGACAGAGAGGGCTAAAGTTTCCAAACAAACTCATCTACTTCTCTTTTAAGTTGTATCAGTTCTTGTTTCACATATTATGACACTGTGCTTTTGAGCATATACACATTAAGGTTTACTATATATTCTTGAAATATTGATTCATTCATTGTTATATAATGCCTTTCCTCCTAATAATTTTACCTGAAAATAGGAAAATAAGGAAGAAAATTTTTAAAAATAAAGACTAGTTCTTTGAAAAGATGCATAAAATTGATAAATCTCTATCCTGACTAATGAGAGTGAAGAGTGGGGGAGAGAGAAAAGATACAAATTACCATTGCTCTTTCTGTGGACACCAAAGGATCACAAAGATATACTACAAAAAGCATCTACGCCCACAGATTTGATGATTTGGATAAAGTGGGTCAGGTCCCTGAAGTACACATAGTAATAAAAATCACACGTGGAAAAAATAAATAATGTGAATTTCCTATATAATTTGAATCAATTATTAATAGTCCTCTGAAATAGAAAGCATTAGCCCCAGAAGGATTCACTAGTGGGTTCTACCAAATATTTAAACAAGAAATAATATCAATTTTCCACAATATCTTCCCACAATAGAGGAAGAGGGAATACTTTCTAATTCATTCTATAAGGTCAGCATTACCTTCATGCCAACACTAAAAAGATGTTGAAGAAAGAAAAAGTACAAATGAATATTTCTCATAAACAAAGAAGTAACAACCCTCACTATAATATTAGCAAACCAATTATAAAAAAGTATGAAAACAATTATGCACTATGGATAAGTGGGATTTATTCCAGGTAGGTGAGATTGGTTCAACATTCAAAATTTGACAAACTCTAATGCAGTCCATCAACAGGCTAAAGAAGAAAAAGCTACATTCATGTCAATTAATACTACAAAGCATTTGACAAAATTCACCACCATTAATGATAAATTTCTTAAACAAGGACTAGAAGGGAACTTCTTCACTCAGTAGGGAACACTTACTGCAAGATAAACAAAAAGGCTCAGTGGGGAGAAAATGAACACTTTTCCACTAAGAACAGGAACAAGAAAAGATTATACTCTTACGCTCCTACTCAACACTGTATTGAAGTCCTAACTAATATAATAAGAAGGAAAAAAAGGAAATAAAAACAAATTGGGAAGGAAGAAGTAAAGTTTATTCACAGATGACCTAATTATCTATGTAGAAAATCCTAAAGAATTGATTAAAAATTTCTGAAACTAATATCATAACAAATTTTCAAGATGCAAGGTTAATGTTTGAAAGTCAATTATTTTATATATGTATATATAGAGACAGACATAGATATACACACATATATATGTGTATATAGAGAGACATAGATATACACACACATATATATGTGTGTGTGTGTATATATATATATATATCAACAGTGAAAAAGTAGAGTTAAAAAGCAATAAAACAGTTAAATAAAACAGTTAAAAAGCAATACCATTTATAATATTATCAAAAATTTAAATCCTTCTATATACATATAATAAAATGTGGCTATATATGGAAAACTACAAAGTCTTGATGAATGAATGCAACAGATATTTGAATAAATAAATAGTCCATGTTCATTGATTTAAACTTAATATTGTTAAAATATTAATTTTTTCCAACATAATCTATTCAGGCAACATAATCCCAGTCAAAATCCCAACAAATTATCATGTAGATATGAGCAAATTAAATTTAAAGTTTATATGGAAAAGCAAGAGACCTAGAAAACCAACAAAATGCTGAAGAACAAATTTAGAGTACTCATACGCCCTCATTTCAAGGTTTATTTTAAAACTATAGAAACAAAATAGAATGGTATTGATTAAAGAATACAGAGAGGGGTCAAAGGAAAATAATGGAGAATCAGAAGTAGATCCACACAAATATAAGCAAGTGATCTTTAACAAAGGAACAAAGGTGACCCAATAGAGGAAGTCCAGTTAGCAAACTGTGCTGAAATAACTGAGCATCTATATGCAGTCAAATAACCAAAAATTCTACAACAGGAAGAAAGAAACACCTCTGCACAAATCTTCTAGTTTTCACAAAGTTAATATAAAATATACCATAGGCCTAAGTATAAAACTGAAAACTATAAGACCTCTAGCTGAAGGGAAAAAAAGTGAAATCAACCCTAGGTTTGGCAATAAGTCTTTAGATATAACACCACATGCATAATCCATGAAAGAAACATGTAAAAACTGCGATTTATTAAAATTGAAATTTTCTCTACAAATTACTGTTAATAGAATTTTAAAAAACAAGCCACAGGTAAGAATAAAATATTTGCAAATTGAATATATGATAAAAAGATAGTATCCAAGATATACAGCAAACTCTTAAAAACTCTGTAATAAAAAATAAATAACCCAATTTTAAAATGAACAAATAATATGAACAGACACCTAAAAAACTATATATAGATGGATAATTAACATATGAAAAGATGCCCATGACATTTGTCATTAGGAAGTTAGAGATGAAAACAACAATTAGAAGCCACTCTATACTCATTAGAATGATTTAAATCCAAAAATTGTTGGTATTGTATAAAGGGGCAGAATCTCTCACTCATTGCTAGTGGGAATATAAATAGTTCAGCCACTTTGTATGATTTTTTTTTTCTACTTTTATACAGGGTTAAACATCATCTTACCCTATGATACAGTCATTGTGCTCCTAACTGATTTGAAAGCTATGTCCACACAAAATCCTACATGCAAATATTTATAATAGTTTTACCCATAATAGTCCCAAACTAGATTTAATCAAGGTATTCCTTAAAAAGGCAAGTGGATGAACAAGCTGTGGTACATCTGTACAATTGACTATTATTCAACAATAGAGAGAAATGAGGTACCAAGTCACATAAAGACATGAAAGAAATTTAAATGTATATTGCTAGATGAAAGAATCCATTATGAGAAAGCTATACACACCACCACTACATTTATATAATATTCTGGAAAAGGCAAGATTCTTAAATTCTGAAAAGATCAGTGGTTGCCAGGGGTTCTGGGAGAGGAGAGAGAGGATTGAATTGGTGAAGCACAGAGAAATTTTTAAAGTGGTAAAAATATTCTGTATACTAAAATATAGACTGCATGACACTGCACATTTATCAAAGCCCATTGAACTTTACAAAACACACAGGTGTTTGAATGAATGAACCTTAATGCATGCAAACTTCAAAATCACTTTAACAGGTTAAAGGATTCCAGTGCAGAATGTAAAACTGTGATAAAACAACCTCGCTATATGTATGAAATGTATGAAACAAACTATAAAACAGCAACATTGAAGGAGTTGGGAAGAAGTAATGCTGACATAATTACTCTGAAAATGAGTAAAGTCTATAAGACTAAAATAAAAGAAACTGTACATAAGCATTGTACACTAGTACAGTGATAGTTTTTTCCCTAAGAGTACAGATTAACAATTCTGAAACATGACTATTGAATTGAACAATTCAATAAATGAGTGGCAGTTGGTAGGAGCCAGGTTCCTTCCTATTAAGGTGGGAGTTTACAAACAAGCAAGGAAAAAGGCTAGAATTATTCATGTGGTAATAGATTAGAATTGGAGACATCAGCATGAATTCATGTTTAGTTTCATGTAGACATATATGTTTCTGTATATAAATATGGGTACATGAATATAAATGAAATGATACTCATATCTTCTTGTTATGTCAGCTAATAGGGCCAGAAAAAATGGCACCCCACAGCAGAAGCACAACTAGCACCTAGAGTTTGGTTTGTGAAACTATTCACCAGTGAAAGAAACCAAGGATCATTGAAGAAGTGGCTGATTCTAATATATATACATATGTATATATTAGATTATATATAGAACACATATATGTGTGTATGTGTGTGTTTCAAAGAGACACAAGAAACAACTAAAAAGGCTATCAACGATCAAAACATGAATAATTTAAGCAAAAATAAATTTAAGTGGTAATGGATTATAATTCAAAGTACAAAAATCAATAATGAGAGTCCCTGAGGTAACAATGGTTCAACTTAAACTCCTTTTACTTTGTGAGGGAGCTAAATCAATAGGCATTTGGTTAAAGCTGCACTTTGAATTTTGAAGTCCCACCTTCCCCAGGCCTGTGACATGTGCTTGGCTATTTCCTGCACTGGTGGGCAGCTGTAGCAAGTACAGTACCCATCACACAGGTCACCAGCAGGGGGAATACTCTGGAGTGCAGCATGTTGTTGAACTATGGTGTCCAGCAGACTATGTGCTCTAAATGCATGTACAACTTAGAATATTTTTAATTTACAATGGATTCTTCAGACCATAACCCCATCCTAAGTCAAAGAGCATCTATATCCATGATGCTCTACTGATATCAATGATCAAACACATTAAAAATTGGGGAAATGGGATATGCTTCCTATGCAAAAGAACACCAAATAACTTAGGCATACAACTCCTTACTCCTTAAGTGGAATGGGTGTAGTTATTTTCTTCAAAAAAAAAAATACGATATGGGAAGGAGAAAGGGTTGACCGTGGCTTTATTGTGTAGAAATCTGGCAAACACTAGCTTAGGTAACAAAAGTTAACTCTAAAAATTATATTATTGACCATAGGTAACTGTGTTAGTCAGGGCTCTCTAGAGGAACAGACTCAATAGGAAGTATGATTATAAAAAAGGATTTATTAGATTGGCTTACATGAACAAAAGTTGGATAGTCCACAATGGTCATCTGCAGCTGGAGAGCTGAAAGAACCAGTAGCTGCTCAGTCCAAGAGGCACAGAAGTCCCAGAACAAGAAGGACCAACAGTGCTACCCTAGTCCAAGACCAAGGTTTCTGGAAACGACCTGGAGAATCACTAGCAGAGTTCGCTTTGGAAGAGTGAAGAAGCAAGAGTCTGATATCCTCAGATAATCAAAGCACTGTTCATGGAGAGCGGAACTTGCATCTGCATCTGCTTCCTTGCTTTCCAACTTTTATTCCATCCAAGCCACCATCCTATTGGGCAGTGCTGCCCATGCTTAGGGAGGGTCTCCACTTCAGTTCATTATCCCACATTCCAATCTTTTCTAGATACACCCTCATTGACACACCCAGAAGCCTCTTTATCATTGGCATCTCTTAATTGAATCAAGTTGACAATTCAAATTAACCATTACAGTAACCTTGATATAATATGGAAAAAATGATACTTTACCTCTGTAGTCTCCCTCCTCAAAATTAATATCCCTAGTCTAATCACAAAAAAATAATAATTAAAAACATTTCAATTGATGGGCTTTCTACAAAATACCAGGACTACTCAAAACTATCAATGATGTTAAAAACAAAGAAGGTCTGAAAAAGAGTGATACCTATGAGAAGCCTATGGAGGCATGAAGACTAAATGTAATGTGGTATCTCGGAGAGGATCTGGGAACTTGAAAAGGACTTTAGGCATTTGGGGCAGTAGTACACTAGTATCCCAGCTACTCAGGAGACTGAATCAGAATTATAAGTGTTATAGTTTGGATATGAGGTGTCCCCCAAAAGCTCATGTGTGGAACAATGCAGGAAGGTTCAGAGGTGAAATGATCACATTATGAGAGCTTTAATCAGTGGATTAATTCACTGGTATGAATTAACTGGGTGATAAACTGTAGGCAAATAGGACACGACTAAAGGAAGTAAACCCCTGAAGGCATGACTTTGGGGTTTATATTTTGACATTTTGTCCCTGGAAATCAGAGCATTTTCTCTGTCTCTCTCCCCCCACTACTCCCCACCCCTGGTTGCCATGTTCTGAGCAGCTTTCCTCTGCCACACACTTCCATCATGATGTTCTGCCTCACCTCAAGTCCAGAGCTCTGAAACCTCCTGACCATGGAGGAGGTCTGGACCTCTGACCATGACACAAAACAAACTTTTCCTCATTAAAGATTTGTCAGGTCTTTTGGTCACAGTAATGCAAAAGCTGATTAAAATAGCAATATTGAGACCACCCTCAGCAACTAAGACAGACCCTGCCTCAAAATGAAAAATTAAATATAAAAGGGCAGGAGCATAGTTCAGATGTAAAATATACCTGGGTTCAATCTCCAGTACAAAAATAAAAATTAAATTAGAAAGTAATTTTTAAAAATGACATTGAGTAAAAACTAAGAAAATAAAAATTAAGCATGGACTTTCTAATTAATAATGTACTAATATTGGTTGATTAATCGTAATAAAAGTCCATTCTAATGTAAAATGGTAATAAACAAAACCTGTTATCAGGTGAATTGGAACTCTCCACAATACTCACAATTTTTCTGTGACTCTAATACTGTTACAAATTGAAAGGTTTTCAAAAGGTGGATAACAAACCATTAACATCACATAACTTCCTAAAAATTTGTAATTTTTTCTGATCTATAATATGTCAAACCTAGAAACTCCTCTTTTAGACATTCTGGAGCCCTTTTGCAAGCATTGCCACCTTTGACCTTCCTTATAATTCTTGGTCCACCTAAAACAGCTATGATTCTCATTTTATAGACTATGAAAATAAAGTCTAGAAATATGTGTGCCTGGCCATAGGGCACTCAGCAAGGAAGGCATGAAGACAGATTTTTTATTTGCTCTCCAATCCTCCTTTCATTACACTATTCTATAGTATAATTTGTTGGCCTCTCAACAAATTATTGACATTTATCCTTGTATCACTAGTACCCTAGACAGAGTCTGATTAATGAAAGATTCAAAGAAGAATGTGCCCAATAATCAATGATTCATGTTCAAATTCAAAGAAATTTATAACTGGGAGAACAGGTATAGATAATCTTTCCAGCTCAAGACTTTCTATTTTTAGATAAGGAAAATGAAATTGAAAAAGGTGAACTAATTTGCCCAAGGTGCTTGCAACACTAGTAAGATGCACTAAGGGTTGAAATCTAGTTCTATTTGAATCTAAACTTTCGGTTCTCCCTTCACAAGTATGCTAAAAAGCCAGGCACTGTGGCCCACTACTGTAACCATAGCTGCTCGGGAGGCCAAAGTAGGTGGATTGTCAGTTAGAGGCCAGTCTGGGCAATGTAGCAAAGGCCTGGGTTCAATTTCCCAGAACTACCACCAGAAAGAAAGAAAGAAAGAAAGAAAGAAAGAAAGAAAGAAAGAAAGA
>JAJEJO010000964.1:1855578-1868702 GCA_020662805.1 Glaucomys volans
GGAAGGAAGGAAGGAAGGAAGGAAGGAAGGAAGGAAGGAAGGAAGGAGAGAGAGAGGAAGGAAGGAAGGAAGGAAGGAAGGAAGGAAGGAAGGAAGGATTTAAAAGCATCTAGATAACCAACTGCTCTACTGCAAAAGTGTCACAAAGATCTTCATCAGTGGCTAAAGATTTATGGCACAAATTGCTTTTAAACATTGTAATATTTGTAAAAGTTCAAGGAAACTTCTAAGCAGATGTTGCCAAAAGAACAGAAAATAAAAACTAATACAAATCAAGAAAGAAACGCTATAAACAAATACTTCAGGGCATTTGATTTAACTATATGAAATTGTTGATTGTAAGCAATTTTGATCTAGGGGAAAAAAGTAATTTCATATGCTTTAACCAAATAATTTCATGAAATTGGATTAATTTAGAATGATGTAAAACACATACACCTCTCATATTGGCCTGTTTATTGAATACATGTGTTTTTTTTAAACATTTATTCATTGCTTTATTAATTATTTTTGAGCATTTTCTATAGAGAGCCTTGAGCTTCATGTTTCTAGGTTGAAAAGATAAGATATAAATCCTGAAAAAAAATGCTAATCTAATATTAGTACTAAAATATGGACACAATCATTTGAAAATAATGGCTCTTCTTCATTCATCAGAATGGGATGGGAACCATAGTATACTCTTATATGCATATCTCATTTTATTCTCCTTAATAACCTTCCAGGTTAGATTAATATTATTAAACTGTCCAAATGAGAAAACTTAGTTTCAGAAGGTAAAAAGTCTCCACTAAAGCACAGAGATTATAAATTCCAGCACCAATCTGAACTCAGATTTGCCTGCCCCTGTATTAATTCTAGTCACTGTTTCAATAAATGTTATAGAAGGTGCGGTTGTTGAACAAATGAAATGCTTACACACTGCTGATGAGAGGGCAAGCTGGGAGAGTGCAGGTTCATATCTGCTAAAGCTGAGCATATGCAAACTCTGTGGCACAAATGTTCATGAAATATCTTCTCAAGATCAATTATGCCATAGGTTAGTACATGTGTATGTGTGTGTGTGTGTGTGTGTGTGTGTGTGTA
This sequence comes from Glaucomys volans, assembly GCA_020662805.1. Taxonomy (NCBI): domain Eukaryota; kingdom Metazoa; phylum Chordata; class Mammalia; order Rodentia; family Sciuridae; genus Glaucomys; species Glaucomys volans. The sequence goes on from JAJEJO010000964.1 coordinate 1,856,665, forward strand.
TACACACGCACGCACACACACACGCACACGTTATTTTTAGTTATATACAACACCAGCATACACACTAACATAATTACAAGAGCATGGAATGCAACCCACTCCAATTCAGACCACAGTAGTCCCTCAGCCCCCAGCCTCTACTCCACTGATATCTCCTCAATCCACTTACAATTCACGCTTTTTCTTTTTTTTTTGTTTTTTATTTAATCATTGTCCTGTGGACAGTCCCAATGCCAAGACCCACCATGCCACATCCATGCATGGTCATACAAAAGTTTGGTCAGATTCATTCTACTATACTTCCCTTTACCCATCCCTTATTCCTCCTCCTTAATCCTCTTTGTTTACTCTACTGATCTTTCTCTAGTTTGATAAAATTCCTTCTCCCATTTTTTTCCTTTCTCTCTCCATCTCTATCTTTTTTGATTCCTCACCTCCTTATTGTGGGCTAACTTTCATAAATCTGAGAAAACATTTGGTCTTTGATTTTGGGGACTGGCTTACTTCACTTAGCAGGATAGTCTCCATTCTCATCTATTACTGGCAAATGCCATACTTTCATTCTTCTTGATGGATGGATAATGCTACATTGTTTGTGGTTTTGTGTGTGTGTGTGTGTGTGTGTGTGAGAGAGAGAGAGAGAGAGAGAGAGAGAGAGAGAAAGAGAGAGAGAGAGATCACATTTTCTTCATCCATCCATTCATCTGTTGAAAGGCACGTAAGTTGGTTCCAGAGCTTGGTATTTGTGAATTAAACTTTTATAAACATTGATGAGGCATAATATTTTTTTCTTCTGTATATTGCTGTATTTTATTTTGTTTTATTTTATTTTTTAATTTTTACAAACTTCATTGTGATTCATTGTACACCAATGGGGTGCATATTTTCATTTCTATGGTTGTTCAAGATGTACATTCAAACCATTCATGTTAATCATACATGTACATAGGGTAATGATGTCTGTCTCATTCCACCATTTTTCATACCCCCTCCTTCTCCCCCTCTCATTTCCCTCTTCGTAATCTAAAGTTTCTTCATTCTTCTCTCAATCCCGATTCCCCGAACCCAATTCTATATTATCAACCACTTATAAGGGAAAATATTCAGCCTTTGTTTTTAGGATTGATTTATTTCACTTAGCATGATAATCTCCAATTCCATCCATTTATCTGCAAATGCCGTAATATTATTCTTCTTTATGGCTGAGTAGTATTTCATTGTGTATATATACCACAGTTTCTTTATCACTTCATCTGTTGAAGGGCATCTAGGTTGGTACCATAGTCTAGCTATAGTGAATTGAGCTGCTATAAACATTGATGTTGCTGTGTTATTGTGGTATGCTAATTTTAAGCCCTTTAGGTATAAACCAAGGAGTGGGATAACTGGGTCAAAAGGTGGGTCCATTCCAAGTTTTCTGAGGAATCTTGACACTGCTTTCCAGAGTGGCTATACCAATTTGCAACTCCACCAGCAATGTAAAAGTGTGCCTTTTCCCCCCATCCATGCCAACATCTATTATTGTTTGTGTTCTTGATAATAGTCATTCTAATTGGAGCAAGATGAAATCTTAGAGTTGTTTTAATTTGCATTTCAAAGATTACTAGAGATGTTGGAACACTTTTTCATAGATTTATTGATTGCCTATACACCCTCTTCTGTAAAGTGTCTGTCTAGTTCCTTGGCCAGTTTATTGATTGGGTTCTTTCTATTTTTGGTATAAAGTTTTATAAGTTCTTTATAAATTTTGGAGATTAGTGCTCTATCTGAAGTACGTGTGGAAAAGATTTTCTCCCACTCTATAGGGTCTCTTCTCGCAGTATGGATTGTATCCTTTGCTGAGAAAAACCTTTTTAGTTTGAGTTCATCCCATTTATTGATTTTTGCTTTGATTTCTTGTGCTTTGGGAGTCTTATTAAGGAAGTCTGATCCTAAGCCAACATGATGAAGATTCAGGTCTACTTTTTCTTCTATTTGGTGCAGGGTCTCTGGTCTAATTCCTAAGTCCTTAATCCATTTTGAGTTGAGTTCTGTGCAGGGTGAGAGACAGAGGTTTAATTTCATTTTATTACACATTAATTTCCGGTTTTCCAAGTACCACTTGTGGAACAGGCTATGTTTTCTCCATTGTATGTTTTTGGCTCCTTTCTCTTGTATGAAGTAACTATATTTTTGTGGGTTTGTCTCTGTGTCTTCTATTTTGTGCTATTGGTATGCCTGTCTATTTTGGTGCCAGGTTTTGTTACTATTGCTCTGTAGTACAGTTTAAGGTCTGGTATTGTGATACCTCCTGCTTCCCTCTTTCTGCTCAGGATTGTTTTAGCATTCGAGGTCTCTTATTCTTCCAGATGAAGTTCATGATTGCCTTCTCTATTTCTATGAAGAATGTCATTGGAACTTTAATTGGAATTGCATTGAATTTGTATAGTGTCTTTGGTATAATGGCCATTTTGACAGTATTAATTCTGCCTATTCAAGAACATGGAAGATCTTTCCATCTTCTAAGATTTTCTTCAATTTCTTTCTTTAGTATTCTGGAATTTTCATTGTAGAGGTCTTTCACCTCTTTTGTTAGATTAATTACCAAGTATTTTCTTGAGGCTAATGTAAATGGAGTGGTTTTCCTAATTTCTCTTTTAGAGGATTCATCACTTATGAATAGAAATGCATTAGATTTATGCATATTGATTTTATATCCTGCTACTTTGCTGAATTCATTTATTAGTTCTAGAAGTTTTCTAGTGGAGTCTTTTGGGTCCTCTAAATATAGGATCATGTCATCAGCAAATAGTACCAGCTTTAGTTCTTCTTTTCCTAGTCATATTCCTTTAATTTCTTTGATCTGTCTAATTGCTCTGTTTGCCTTTGCTTCTTCAAAAAGTTTATTTTTGGCATTTCTATTATGTTTTCTGCTTTTTTTTATATACTTTTTCTTTTCTTTGGTTGCAATCTTCCACATTGTAAGTATCTTAAAGTGAATGTGTCCCTAGTGGCATCACAATGCCAGACTTTAAATTATGCTACAGAGCTATAGTAACAAAAACAGCACAGTATTCATACCAAAACTGACATGAAGATCAAAGGAACAGAATAGAAGACAAAGACAGAAACCCACACACATTCAGTTATCTCATACTAGGCAAAGGTACTAAGCATACATTGGAGAAAAGAGAGCCTCTTCAACAAATGGTACTGGGGAAACTGGAAGTCCAACAGGAAAGCATTTATCTATTGCCTGTGTTTGTCTTGGTCAAGGGTGACCCCAAGCATTAACTTCCACACCTCCAGTTTGCATGGACATGGACAAGAAGGATCCTGAGACATTGTCTCATTGCACCTACAAAAGTCTGGTCGAAAAAGAAAAGTCATCAAGATACCAATTGTCAAAGCATTGCCAGGAGGAAGTAGCTAAGGGGATACTGAAGTGCCACAAAAGAGGTATCCAATATTTTTCTTAAGTGCAACTAAATTTAACTTTGTTTTCCATTGCCTCTTTTGTGCTCTATGGTTATTCACGAAGAGAGCTGCTTAGGCCAATGAGTCCCATATTTCTAGGTACTCTGCAGTTACTTCTGGAAATTCAGATGGAATCTTGTACTCTCCCCCTTCCTTCTATTTTGAATCATTTTTTTAAAATTTATTCTCTTGGAATAAATACCAGGATCCTTTGATACATTTCTACCTTGATCTATCTTCACTTCTGTTTTGTCTAGTCCCAGTTAATTTCATTCATCTGTCATCTTATTTCAAATGTCCCTCAAGAATCTATCTTGGGCTGGGGTTGTGACTCAGTGCTGGCATACTTGCCTAGCACTGAGGTACCAGTTCGATTCTCAGTGCCGTATATAAATAATAAAAGGTCTATCAACAACTAAAAATTTTTTTTTAAATCCATCTAGATTTCTACACACTTCCTTAGGTCCTCCTATTGTTTCATGATCTCACAATATTTAATATCATTTAAAACTGTATTTATTTGAATTTTCATATGATCATAGCTGCCTTACCCATTACAATGTCAATATCATAAAGACAAGAGGGGAGTATGCAATTCGTCATAATAAATTTCTAACGTAAAATTTATTTCTGTGCATACCAGGATCAGAAATATTTGTTGAATCAAAAGTTTCTTAGAAAAATCATCAGTGTCCTCCCCACCCATCTAGGTATAATCTAAATTTCTAGGTCCTTATTATTTAGTTACCCTTTCCTGGAAAATTAATGCTTTCAGACTATTGCTTTGGTCCCTTTCAGCATGTTTAGCAAATTAGTTTCTACCTTGAAATCTCTATTCTCATCGTTTCCTTCATAATTGAAATACCCCTCAATGTTCTACCCATGATAATCCTTCCACACTTCAAGGTTCACCCCATATTGCTCCTTTTAGATTGATGGTAATTCATCTTCCTGAAGAAGTCCTGAGGCCATTTTTTTTCTTTTCTGGCTGTTGTGCACTTCTGGATTATAAATTCCAAAGTCTAGTGAGCACATCATATTTCAGAACCTAGGCTAGAGGTCTCTAGCTGACAGATGGAAGCAAGACCATAGTTGTCTTCTCTTGAACATTACCCAACCACCCAGTTAACAAATAGCAATAATAGTTAAGAACTGATGGACATACCTGATACTTATCTAAATGAAATAAAATCATTTCATTTACTTATCTAAATGAAATAAAATCATCATATTCAGGAAACCCTATCAAGAAATTAACCAGTCTTCAAAACACAGAGATGTGAGTGGATTTCTGGCCCAAAGGCTTGCAGCTGCAGATGACAACATCTGTATGAGCAAGAATCACATCAAAACTGTTGGAAACCTAAGAGTCACCTCTGTGCACTTAGGCTAATTTGTATATTTGCCAAGGACCCCTCATCTTGGCCTGGCATCCATCACCCTCACGGCTCTATAACTCACAATATAAGCATGAACTGTTTGACATATAGCCTGCCTCTCAAACGCCAGTCTCACATATGCCAGGCTATATCAGGCCTGATCTGAGAACATTTCAGAACTCACTCCTGCAGAACCAGAAATGAAATCATTTTTCCAGGCATTTCTGTGAAACGATAATGAGCTAAACTACTGAGTTCATTCTATAGGTTCACATATTATTACTGTTTTGATTATTTTTTTGTTTTTTTCTTTTTAAGTTTCCAACATTTAAAAGTAAGCAGATAGTACATAAAAACCCAGATTTCCTGTTTCCCATAAAAATTCAGAGAGCAGCAACATAGTCTCCCATAACTACAAAATGTTGAGAAATAATTGTCCTTTTTAAAAGAGAAAGGTATTCTCCAATTTGTGCTATTTCCCAACACCATTTTATTTCCATGGAAAACTGCATTCATCTGTATTACACACTGGGATTTTACAGACCTATGTCTTCTTGAATTCTTATGGAAATTGCAAGCTCTTATGAGCAGAGCCTTGCCTTACTCAAATCAGCTTTCTCCCCATGACATGACATAGAACTGACACATGGTACTGCCTATAGACAGTGTAAGAACAGTGGGCATAGAATTCAAATCCCAGTTCCTCCACTTGGCAGTTTTATGGTCATGGGAGTGCTTTCTCATTTGTCAACCAGAAATAGCTATACCATCCATTTGATAGGATCACTGTAAATTAGATAACATTATGCAAAGTATCAGAAATATAGTAGGCACTCAATAGATGCTCATTTATCATTTTTATTTTTACTTGATTGATTTCAGAAAACCTGCAAAGAAAAATGAAGCCTAGATCATCAGGCCAGCAAGAGACACATTAAACAGATGGCAAGGCAACAAGGAGATGAGGCATGAGAGAGCAATTTGAAGAAGCCAGGAATGGTGAGGTTTAATCAATATGGAAATGTGGGCACAAAAGGACCTGGATGATGCTGAATGCATTTTCTTCTCCAATAATGAGGACAGAAAGCCACCCCAGCAGGCTGTGCAGATCTCCCAGTTTATTATACCAGAACTGTTCTCACCCTGTGCTAGCCTGTAATTTGCATGGCAAGTGAAAATAGGGTCTGAAATAGGGACAAAGAGCCTGCTGAGGCTGGTGCACTCGCATGGGCCAGGTGGGCAGGCCCATCTGCACCATGAACTAACAGACTCCCACCCTTCATATCTGCTCCCTATAAGGACAATAATGGCAAACACAAGGTAATTATCATGTTTGCTTAGGTATCACTCAGTGTAAACTGTATTGCTTTTGCTATGGTGTATTGAACACTTGCTAAGATTGAGTTTTCTGTTCAATGCTCTATAGAGCAAATTAGGAGGTGTTCTATTGTTATCCTACCTTTATAAATAAGGAATTTAAGAAATAACTTGAAATTCTCATGTGGCTGGTAAGTGATAGGCCCATGCTTGAATAACTGTTTAATTTCAGAGCCCTTGTTCTTATGCTTAAAAACCAACCTTGACACCATTGATGGCATTAGCATTGGTATCAAAGCCATCATTATTGTTCAATGTTATCATTTGTAGTCACTGTCATTGATTGGTTTGTGGTTTACTAAGGGAAAAAAAGCATGAATATAAAGAGAAAGCTATGATTCTTCTGCTTTGCATCAATAGTAATGGGCATAGTATTTTCTCTTTTTTGCCCTTCCACCCCTATATGTCTCTCTCTGGAACACACCCACTAGTACTCCTCCAACTTTAACATGATAGTTACAGAATATACTGTTTGGTAACACAAGCTAGCTGCTTCTGGAAAGCTCTAATTTCTAGAAATCATTTTATAAATTTGGGACACAGTCTTCAACCCATACCTCCATCATGTCCTCATCCATTGATCCTGATTCTGTTTTTCAGAGTCTAATGGGTCAAATTTAGATATGCTGAAATTAAAAAAATAAACAGGAAATAAATAAGAGAATAAACAAAGGGAAAAAGAATATATGATTACAGAAACTAGAGCAATTCCTTTAAAACTATTACCTTCTGCAAATCAAGAGTAGCATATTAACAGTGACCTTGAATAACCATTTTGAATTGTTCAAATTTGAAGACTTTAATTGTCAAAACTGAGTCTGTATTTTAGTGCCATTGCCTGGATTTTACTGCTTTTCCCAAGTACAAGAACTAAAGTTGCCAATATTAAGATCATTTTCAAACTGAGGCATTCATAGCCAAGAGAGTGAGCACATGAGTAGACATTAATTCATCTATCAATAAATATTTCTTGAATACTGGAAAAGTCCCAGGTACTGTGATGGGTTCTGGCAATAAAGTCAACTTAAATTTAAAAAACAAAGATAAAAGAGCAAAGCTCCTTCCAATGGTGGAGTTCATGTTCTAGTAAGATAGACTAAACTAATATATATTTAATTTGAAAAGTGCTACAAAAACATAAAACTTGCAAGAGGATTGAGGAGAGATAGGATAGAATTCCATTTTACATGGTATAACCAAGAGCTTCCCCTGATGAATCTACATTCCAGCACAGACTTGAAGGCAGGAAAAGAGAAAGCCCTATGTGTCTTGGGAGAGGAAAGAAAGCTGAATGATCCGTGAGGCAGCAGGGCACTTGGTGAAGTCAACAGGGAGAAAGGAATGAGGCAACAGGAAGATAGCAAAAGGCGGTGAGGCAAAGGTAGCTGGGTAGAGGTGGGGACACATCATGGAAAGCTTCTTAATCCAGGAAAAGAGGGGGTTTTGTTGTTGTGTTGTCCTGGTCCTGGGAAGCTTTGAATGTAGGAGAACTGCTGACTGATGGATACAAATAAGTGAAAATATGAGGAGTCAAAGCGGACATTTCAGTTGAGAAGATATTAGAGCCAAAAGAAAGATGCAATGTCTTGACCTTGATGAGATCTCAGGATATAATGGAAAATGGGGAAATGGTCACATTTGAGATGTATAAGAGAATTTTATAACAGATTAGATGTTGTGTTAGTTTTCTAGGGCTGCCATAAAAACATTGGCACAGACCAGATGGCTTAAACAACAGAAATTTATTTTCTCACAGTTCTGGAGGCTGAAGTCCTAGATCAAGGTATCAATGGATTTGGTTTCTTCTGGGGCTTCTCTTTGGCTTACCGATGAGATGGCTGCTTCTTTGCTGTGTGTTCATGTGATCATGCCTCTGTGCATCCTAATCTGCTCTTATAAAGACAACTGGCAAACTAAACTACAGTCCACCCACAAGACTTCACTTTACCTCTTTAATGCTCCTATCTCCAAATGCCATATTCTGAGGCACTGGGGGTTTGGGCTTCAACATTCAACATAAGAATTTTGAGAGGAGCACAATTCATCTTGCAGTAGGCAAGGAATATCAAAGGAAGAGAAATCATCAGAAACACCCTATTTCTATTTTTTGTCCCAAGCTCTAGAAATATGGGAGGTGCCATTCACTAAAAAGGGAAGGACAGAGTGAATAGCAAGTTTGAAGGTAAAAATCATTCAAGCAGCCTGCTGAGTAGGTGGATATGACACTGGAATTCATGGAAAGTTCAGGGATAGAGATGCACATTGGGATGCCCACATTGGGATGGTGATTTTTTGAAAGGGGACCATTCACATTGCCTAGACAGTGCATTCATGTAGAGAATAAAGGCTTAGACCTAAGCCATTCCAAAATAAAAACTTGCTACAATCAGTGAAGGAGCCAGAGGACCTAGAGAGTATGTACCTAAGGAGGATAGTGAACAGAATGTTAAGCTAGAAGGAATGAATGTAACCTACAATAAGGGGGATGGGAACAATAGAAGTTCAGTGAATTAGACAAAGTGGAATGAAGGGAAGAGATGGGGGATAAGAAAAGGAAAGAGTGGAATGAATTGGACATAACTTTCCTATGTTCATATATTAATACACCACAGTGAATCCTACCATCATGTACATCCACAAGACTGGGATCCTAATTAGAATAAGATATATTCCATGCTAGCATAAATATATCAAAATGGATTCTACTATCATGTATAACTAAAAAGAATAAATTAAAAGATAGAAGGAATGCTTAAATGTGTGAAGGAACATCAATGAGATTAGTAAAATAAAGGCTGAAGTAGGACACTGGCTTTTCCACCAAAAATTATCAGTGACAAAAGCAATATGGATAAAGTGGTAGAAATTAAGGCTCATTCCCCACATGTGACAGGAGGTTTCTCCCCTTCATTAATTTTGCCACCTTACTCCTGGTATCCAGAACACATGGGGCGGGCTGTAATCTGCAATTAGCTTTCTTCTGACTCCACTCTGATGAGGTATTCAAGTTCCTCAACTTGATGAGCGACCTGATAATTCACCTATGTCTTGCCACCTTATTCTTTCTGAGGAATAAAGTCAACCATTCTATGGTGTTTTACTGAGTCAAATCAATCACCTAAAATTACACTTTCACAATTTTTTTTTCCTGAACTCAGATCTTAGAGTCCAACTGCTTGTTTTGACTACCTGTTGCCATTTTCTAAACTCTGTGTATCTGACTCTGGATACAGAAGGCTGCAAACATAGGACGCCAAGAGCAAGAATAATTCAAGCTACAAATTCTTCTAAAAGATATGTAATTTTCCCAATCATCCTTTCATTAAATTAAGCAATTTTAAATACTAAAGTGTTTTTGGCATCTTGTATGGCATCTTCCGATGACTAGATTCACCGGACTGTGGATAACCCTTTGGTGATGCCATTGACAGTCCATTATCTATTACAAGGATCTGGTGGTATATTTCATAACAGCTCACTGAATGATTTCAAACTGATAATGTATAAATTATGGTTATTATTAGTCATTTTGTGTTTTGGCGAATAAAATCTATTTTAGATTATAAATTTTAATCATGTGACTATACACAAATTACATTAATTTTTTTGACTTGAATAACTGTTTTATTTTTTAAAATATATTTTAGATGTCAATAGATCTTTTATTTTATTTATATGTGGTACTAGAGTATCAAACCCAGTGCCTCACACATGCCAGGCAAGCACTCTACCACTGAGCCACAACTCCAGCCTGATTAGCCACTTTAAATAGGAGATATCTAAGTGTTCAATAATCACAAAAATTTAAACAATTTTAGAAATCAATTCATGTGAAATCAAATCACATCATATATACAAAATTAAATAGTATGGATGAACATGTGGAATGAATGCATTCTCATGAAGGGAAGGTGGACTTTAAGCTGTTATTATCCTTTTGTAGAAACTCTTTTGCTATCAAACCTATATGATACACCCTCACCAGAAACACAGGCTGAAATTACATCACTTGTAAATATGAGGATATGGCCATATTCCTCCAGAGTTGAAACCCAGGGACATGTATATTTAGAATGAAATAAATAATGAACTGTGGGAAATAATGATTTCCAGAAAGCAGACTCATATTTTGTTATATTACATCCAGTTTGACAAATACTGTAAAACACCATGTATGTTTTATATAGATGTAACATAAATGTTGCATTTTGTACATAAGCACATTTAAAAAGGAAATGTGCAGAATTTGAGGAAAATACAGTGAAGCACATAAAATAATCAATTATACACCTTATGTATACATGATAAAATTCATTGTTATAAAGATAACATTTTCCCCAAGTTAATCTATACTAATACCTCATCAAAGTTTCACCATGCTTTACTTTTTTTTAATTTAAGTTATTTAATTTTGATTAATTGAACACAAACAGAGTATAGCTATTGTTTTTCTGGTTGTACACAAAGTAGAGTCACACCATCTGTGCATTCATACATGTACACAGGGCATTGATGTCTGTCACACATTCTGTTATTATTACCCGCCCCCCACCCCGATTAGAATGTCTTTTATTAAGAATACAGGCAACAAAGGTGTTAGCGAGAATGTGGGGAAAAAGGTACACTCATACATTGCTGGTGGGATTGAAAGTTGGTGCAGCCACTCTGGAAAGCAGGGTGGAGATTCCTTAGAAAATTTGGAATGGATCCACCATTTGACCCAGGTATTCCACTTCTTGGCCTATACCCAAAGGACTTAAAATCAGATTACTACAGTGATGCAGCCACATCAATGTTCATAGCTGCTCAATTCACAATAGCTAGATTGTGGAACCAACCTAGATGCCCTTCAATAGATGAATGGATAAAGAAACTGTGGTATATATACACAATGGAATCTTACTCGGCCATAAAGAAGAATAAACTTATGGCATTTGCAGGTAAATGGATGATGTTGGAGACTGTTATGCTAAGTGAGATTAGCCAATCCCAAATATCCAAAGGCCCAATGGTCTCTCTGATAAGTGAATGGTGATGCGTAATGCAGGGTGGAAGGGTGGCAAGAATGGAGGAAGGATAGATAGCATAGAGGGAAGGGGAGGGGTCCGGATGGGGGGGTAATTACATTAATTTTGAATAAGATGAACTTACGTAATGAAATCACACACGAAAGTTATCCTTTTCTTCCCCCACTGCCCATTTAGATATATTTCATAACTGTTCCTTGGATGGTGTTTCTAAATCATAAGACAATCATCAGTTAGTAGCCATGTGTCCAAGTAAGTGTAGGAACATAAGAAATAAAATCTAGATTTTATTGAGATTTAAAATTTCTGTTCTCCCCCAGCATAGATCTATCCCAGATGCATGTGTTTGATTTAAATTCTCTTTTTCTGCACTCTTCTTCTCCTTTTCCTATTTGCTAGGTTTATTCCGATACTGCAAGGTTGAAAACAGGGGAGGCAGAAGAACTATGAGGGTAGAAAATGTATGAAAGGCAGAAGGGAAGCACTGGCAAGCTGCATGCTCACGTTTGGGCTCCCTGGGCTTCAGAGGTATTTAAGCTGACTTCTCGCACTGCATGTTTTATATGTTCTTTGGAGAAGCCCCCTCAATACAGTGCTACAGAATCTCCTTAAATGTCCTAACATGAAGAATATTCCTCCAAACAGCTGGGTGTGTGTGGAAATTTCCATATATACTCTTCCCTGTTATTTGCTGGGAATCTCATCTTCCCTCCAAGCAATTCTATGAGCAACATCCCTTTAACATGATCTCAGGCACATCATTCTCTCTCTTCTCTTCTCTTCTCTTCTCTTCTCTTCT
>JAJEJO010000965.1:0-33510 GCA_020662805.1 Glaucomys volans
CCTGAATCCATTTATACACAAAAATGAGGGGGAAGTACATAAATTGTGATTAGAGAAGAGGTCTGGGAATGTAATTCAGTTGGTACAGTGCTTGCCTTGCATGTACAAGGCCCTGGGTTCAATCCCCAGCACCACAAAAAAAAAAAAAAGAAGAAGAAGAAGAAAAAGTAAATTTTCAAAGGTTTTAAAGAATAAAAATAGCTACTTTTTCTAAATTACAGGGTGGACTTTCCATCATCCCTCCTTCACCCATACATTTAAGAGCTTTATTAATGTATAAATATTAGTCATTAAAGCAGCATATTTTAAATATACAGTTGAATAAGTCTGATTCAACTATCTGTTTTGCCTTCTATTTATAGATAGGGAAAGATATGGTATTCCTTTGGAAATAACATCTAACTCATGTTGTTACATTTGAGTAGTAAACTCTGGACTAGTTTTTTCAATTTGTAATTTTAATCACTTTTGAATTTCAATTTGAATATGTATCAGTCATATCACTAGTTCATAGTAAGAGCAAAAATAATAAGATAAATCTGAGAAAATTTGGAAATTTTTGTAAAGTTTAGCATTTTTTGCAAAATACCTCCTGTTGTAAGCATATTGTTTAATAATAGATCATCACAATGCAAGTGTCCAGTGTTTCCAAGGAGTAGAAGTGTCCTGATGACCATGTTTATCTTCTTTTCCTCTTAACACAATAAGAATCTAAGTGATAACTAACTAGGTTATGATTAGATGAATAATAACCAAAAATGACAATGTTCCATACCATTGTGACTGTCATAGTTTGGATCTAAGAGTGTCCCCTTGAGGGTGAATATATCAGGCAATGTAGCAATGCTCAGAGGTGAGGAGACAGGGTTATGAGAGTGTAATCTCAATGGTGGATGAATCCATTTGCTGTATTAATAATCTGAATAAACTACAGGGTGATAACAGTAGGCAGGTGGGGCATGGCTGGAGGAAGTTGGTCACTGGGAGTATGGCCTTGAACTCAGTTTTGCCCATGGATCCTCTTGTTCTCTGCTTTCGGACAGCATGATGTGGAGGCTTTCCTCTGCCACACTGTTCCACCATGACGTTGTGCCCCACTGTGAACCCAGGACATGGGAGTCAGCTGACATTGTACTGTGACCTCTGGAATGATCAATCAAGATGCAATTTAGTTTTCTATGTTCTTGGCAGTTGTTATATACATTAATATATTGGAGGAAGCTAGATAACAGTTACATGGAAGTTCTCTGGATAGTTTTATCAAATATCTGTGAGTTTTTTTGTATAAAATTAATAATTTTTGGAAGCTGAGGAAACTCAAGAATTACTTTAAAAATGGGAAAAAAGTTACACCCAAACTTATAATTGAAATGTAGAAAATCAAAGGTAAAATGACTCAAAGTGAAAAAATACAGAAAGAAATCAGTTATGACTCACACTCTATTGGGTGCTTTTCTCTGTAAATTATAATAATATCTTTCCTCTTTTTCCCAGACTTCTAGGAGGGAGGTAGTTGAATCTAATGCTCTGTCCTACAATGCTGTTAGCTTTGGCATTTCTTTTTGTTTTAATCTGTTTCCAGTTGTATGATTTTTTAACTCACTGTTTAACTTCTTTTTAATTAAAGCAATATATGTAGTAGTTAGGATCACCATTGTTTTAAGGAAAGAATTATTTCACTGGTTCTTCTTAGTTATATGCATTAGGATGCATTTTGACATAATTGCAGAAACCGGAATACAGTTTGCTCTAATTCAGTCCCCTTCCCCTTTCTCTTCCCTCCTCCTTCCCTTTGCCTTTCCTCCATTCAATGATTTTACCTGTAGGTTATTTTTTTACTAGTGTCTTGTGTATATACTTGATGGTGAGATTCACTGTGGTAAAATCATACTTGTACATAGGAAGGTAGCTCATATTCATTCCACTGTCTTCACTTATCCCATCCCTCCTCCCACACCATCAATCACCTTCATCTAGTCTGCCAATCTTTCTTCAATTTTGATGGGATTCCCTCCCCATTTTTCCTTTCTCTCTGTCTTTTCCCCACTTTTTTGGACTAGCTTCTCCATATCAGAGGAAACATTCAACCTTTGACTTTTGGGAACTGATTTATTTCACTTCGCACAATAGTCTCCAGTTCTATTCATTTACCAGCAAATTCATGATTTCATTCTTCTTTATGGCTGAGTTATACACCACTGTGTATATATACCACATTTTCTTTATCCAATTATCTGTTGAGGGGCATCTAGGTTGGTTTCATAACTTGGCTATTGTGAATTGTGCTTCTACAATCATTGATGTGGCTGTATGTCTATAGTATGCTGACTGACTTTAATATCTTTATATCTTCTTCTTAGCTATGCATGGCAGTAGAGCATATTCTGACATATTATACATACAGGGAGTATAACTAATTCCAATTAGGATCCCATCTTGTGGAGGTACACAATGTGAAGTTTCACTGGTGGTGTATTCATATGAGAACATAGGAAAGTTATGTCCAATTTATTCTACTGTATTTTCTACTTGAATTTCCCCTCACTTACCTTCATTCCCCTTTTTCTAATCCACTGAACCTCTATTCTTCCCATCCCCCCTTATTGTGCGTTAGCATCTGAATATTAGGGAGAACATTGGGCCTTTGTTTTATGGGGATTGTCTTATTTCACTTAGCATGATAGTCTCCAGAAGCATCCGTTTACCAGTAAAAGGCAAAACATTCGTTTTTATGACTGAGTAATATTCCATTGTGTATATACCAATTTTCTTTATCCAATCATGTGTTGAAGGGCACATAGGTTTGTTTCATAGTTTAGCTATTGTGAATTGAGTTGCTATAGCATTGATGTGGCTGCAACACTGTAGTATGCTGATTTTAAGTCCTTTGGGTACATACCAAAGAGTGGGATAACTGGGCCAAATGGTGTTTCCATTTCAAGTTTTCTAAGGAATCTCCCATACTGATTTCCAGAGGAGTTGCACAATTTTCAATCCCACCAGCAATATAAACTAATTTTAAATCTTTGGGATATATACCAAATAGCGAAATAGCTGGGTCAAATTGTGGTTTCATTACAAGTTTCTTGAAGCATCTCCATACTGCTTTCCAGAGTAGTTGCACCAGTTTGCAGTCCCACTAACAGATGATACCTTTTTCCCCACATCCTCATCAACACTATTATTTGTATTCTTGATAATTGCCATTCAGACTGAAATAAAATGAAATCTGTGTAGTTTTAATTTTCACTTCCCTAATGTTGAATGTTTTTTCATATATTTGTTGACTGGTTTTATTTCATCTTTTGAGAATATCTACTTAATCCTTTTACCCATTTATTAATTGCGTTGTTTTTTGTTGTTAAGTTTTTTGAGTTCTTTCTAAATTCTGTATCTGACTACCCTATATGAGGAGATGGTAGCAAAGCTCTTCTCCCATTCTGTAAGCTCTCTCTTCATGCTCTTGTTTCCTTCACTGTTCAGAAGCTTGTTAATTTGATGCACACCCACTGGTTGAATATGATTTTATTTCTTGTGCCATTAGGAGTCTTCTTAAGGAAGTTGTTTTCTGTGCTGAAAGGTTGGAGTGTTGGGCCTACATTTTCTTATACCAGTTGCACAATTTCTGGTCTAATTCATAGGTCTTCAATCCACTTTTAATTTTGTGATGGGTGAGAGATGGGGGTTAAATTTCTTTCTCCTGCATATGGATTTCCAGTTTTCCCAGCACCACATGTTTAAAAAGCAATCTTTTCTCCAATGTATGTTTTTAGCATCCTTGTCTAGTATCGGATAACTGTTTTTATGTGGGTTTGTTTCTTTCTATTCCATTAGTTTTCACATCTTTTTTAGTGCTAGTACCATGATGTTTTTATTACTATAGCTCTGTAGTATAATTTGAGGTCCACTATTGTGATGCCTCCAGCATTGCTCTTTTCACTCAGGATTAATTCTGCTATTCTGGATCTCTTAGTTTTCCAAATTAATATTAGAACCACTTTTTCTAATTTTATGCAGAATGTCTTTGGTATTTTGATGGGAATTGCATCGAACCTGAATAATGCTTTTGGTATCATGGCCATGTTGATAATGTTATTTCTACCTATCACAGAATGTGAGGTGTTTTTCCATCTTCTGAGTTTTTCTTTAAAATCTTTCTTTTGTGTTCTATGTTTTTCATTAAAGTGGTCCTTCACACCTTTATTAGATTAATTCCCAAATATGTTTTGAGGTTATTGTGAAATGAATAGTTTTCCAAATTTCTTTCTCAGCCTATTTATTATTGGAGTATAGGAAAGTGATTGATTTATGTGCATTGATCTTGTCCTCCTGCCACTCTACTAAAATTTTATCATTCTAGAAGTCTCGTGATGGAGATTTTTGGACCTTCTAAATATACATAATGTCATCAGCATAGTGATAATTTGAGTTCTTTTCCTATTTGTTTCCTTTAATTTCCTTCTCTTGCCTAATTGCTCTGGTTTCAAGGACTGTGCTGAATAGAACTGGTGACAGTGGGAATCCCTGTCTTTTTCCTGTTTTTAGAGGAAATGTTTTTTCTTCATTCAGTATGAATTTGACCTTTGTTTTGTCATATTTAGCCTTTACAATGTTGAAGTAATTTCCTATTACCCCTAGTTTCTCTCATCTTTTAAATTTGACTGGACACTGAACTTTGCCAAATGTTTTTTCCGCATCTATTGAGATTATCATGGGATTCTTGTTTTGAAGGCTATTTGTGTGATGAATTACATTTATTGATTTCTATATGTTGAATCAAACTTGCATCCTTAAGATGAAACCCACTTAAATGTGGTGCACAATATTTTTAATATTTTTTAATGCATTCTGCCAATATTTTGTTAAGATTTTTTGCATCAATGGTTTGCAAGGATATTGGTCTGAAGTTCTCTTTCCTTGATGTGTTTTTGTCAGTTTCTGGTATCATGGTGATCTAGCATCATAGAATGGGTTTGGCAGTATCCCCTCCTTTTCTTCCTCATGGAACAATTTGAAGAGGATTGGTATTAGTTCTCCTTTAAGGTCAAGTAGAACTTGGCTGAGAATCCATTCAGTTCTGGTTTTTTCTTTGTTGGAAAGCTTTTGATAACTGGTTCAATTTCATTATTGGATATTGATCTGCTTATGTTTCTTATATATACTCATGGTTCAATTTGTGTAGGTCACATGTATCTAGGAATTTGTCAATATCCTCTAAATTTTCTAGCTTATTAGAGTATAAATTTTATAGTTCTTTATGATCCACTTGATTTCATTAGTGTCTGTGGTGATATTTCATTTTTCATCTCTAATTTTGTTAATTTGAGTCTTCTCTATTTTGGTTAGTTTGGCTAAGGGTTTATCAATTTTGTTTATCCTTTTAAAAAGCAATTCTGTATCATTGATCCTTTTTGTTTTTACATTTTCAATTTCATTGATTTTGCCTCTGATTTTAATTACTTCTTGTCTTCTATTGATTTTACTCTTGGCTTCTTGTTCTTTTTCAAGGGTCTTGAGTGTAATGTTAGGTTATTTATTTTGATGTAATTAATATTTGAAAACAGTGCTATAAATTCTCCTCTTAAAATTGCCTTCATACAGTCCCAGAGATTTGGATATGTGGTTTCACTAATTTCATTTGTTTGTAAGAATTTTTTGTTTCACCCCTGATTTCCTCTGTTATCCTTTGACATTCAAAAGTGAATTAGTATCCAAGTATCAAACAGGATTCTATCTTTGTGTCATTGATTTCTAATTACACTGCATTATGATCTGATAGGATTCGAGGAATTATCTCCACTGTTTTGTATTTGTTAAGATTTGCTTTGTGACCTAAAATACGATCTATTGGAAAATGTTTCATATACTGCTAAGAAGTTAATTGAATTATTGGTGAATTACATATTCTTTAGATATCTGTTAAATTCATTTGATTGATAGTATGTTTTAGTTCAAATAATCTTTACTTAGTTTATGTCTGAATGATCTATTAAGTAGTGAGAGAGATGTGTTAACATCATCTGATTTTTTTTATTGTGCTCTATTTGATTTTCAGTACCAAGAAGAGTCTATGTACACAAATGCACCATTGTTTGAGGCATAGATATTTACAGCTGTTCTGTCTTGTGCTGGATAATTCCCTTAATCAGCATGAAGTGATTTTGTCCCTTCTAAATAATTTTGGCTGGATGTGAAAACAGTTGAAATCTGAATTGCTTTATCTCTGTATGTGACTAGCCATTTTTCGCTTGCACTTTTAAAAAATTCTATTCTTATTCTATATATCAGGTATTTTCATTATAATGTATATTGAAGTAGATCTCTTGTGTTTGTCTACTTGGAGTTCTATAAACTTCTTTTATTAGAATTTTTATCTCATTCCTAAGATTTGGAAATTCTCCAATGCTGTTTCATTGAAGAGATTGCATGTCCCTTTGGTTTGTATTTTCAGTCTTCATCTACTTCAGTGATTCTTAAATTTGATCTCAGTGTTATCCAGGATTCTCGTATGTTCTAGTCATGGTCTCCTAACATTTTTTGTGTGTGTGTGTGGTCAACTTTATTTTCAAGATTATATATTTATCTTTGAGGCATGAAAATTCTTCTTCACTATGGTGTAATCTATTGGTGATGCTGTGATTTACCATCTCAAATTGTCTTTAATTTTTTATTTGTTCTTTTAGGTATATATTATGGTAGAGTATATTTTGACATATTATGCATACAGAGTATAACCTATTCTAATTAGGATTCCATTATTGCGATTGTACAGGATGTGGGGTTTCTATTAATATGGAAGAAATCACCTCACTGAAGCTAGTGTACCTCATCAGCTAAGGTACATGGCAAACAAACAACAATACCTCAGGCTTATTTAGGAAGAACAAAACTTTATTGAAGGTTTCTTAGAGATGTTCAAAGAATTAAATTAACAGTTATGACAATCAGAAATTTTAAAACATGAATAATTGAGCAAGACCACCATCAGGATCTCATAGACCTTATCTAAAATTGCAAAAGAAAATTCAGCACTTACCACCCTCCCTATCTCTTTCTTTTTAATTTTACAGGCTATCACCACAGATTGTCCAACATGCATGAATAGATGTTTACCTACAGCTCAGTGCTAACGGCCTGGTGTGGATCTCACTTGGCTGACCAGACTGATTTGCCCACAGACAGAGTGGGAAGGTAGAGAATCTTATCAGTGAAAGAAATAAATTACTGGGCCAATGACAACAAAAGCCACTACATACAACTCACTTGCACATTACAGAGCAGTTAAAGGATATAATATTTCACTTCTCACTTTGAGTTCAATTTCCATCTTCAACTCCAGGCTTCTTTCTTTAACCCACCAGTCCAGATATTGTGCTTCACTTCATTTATTTATGTGCAATTTCAAAGACAAATTTTAGTTTTTGTACTTCACCTTCCTCATTCAGAGGGGCAAGAAGAAAATGAAATTTTAACAAGTGTCATTATTGATAATTCAGAACATTATACACACGTGGAAGGTAAATGATAAAGTGAACTATAATACATAAATTATATATAAATATATAAGATTGTGCATGGTCAATTTTTAATTTCTTTCTGATGTTTTTTATTTGATGTATATTTAGATATACATGACAGTGGAGTATACTTTAACATATTATACATGCATAGAGTACAACACATTCCATTTAAGATCCCATTCTTGTGGTTGTACATAAAGTGGAATTACACTAGCAATGTATTTATTTATGAGCCTCTGAGTTTCTCCACCTTACACTCCCTTGTTGTGGGTTAGCATCTGCATATCAGAGAGAACATTCTGTCTTAGGTTTTTGGGGATTGGCTTACTTCACTTAGCATGATAGTCTCTAGTTTCATCCATGTACTGGCAAATGCCATAATTTCATTCTTCTTTATGGCTGAGCAATATTCCATTGTGTATGTATAGTACATTTTCTTTATCCATTCATCTGTTGGAGGGCACCGAGGTTGGATCCATAGTTTGGCAATAGTGAATTGAGCTGCTATAAACATTGATATGGCTGCATCACTGTAGTATTCTAATTTTAAGTCCTTTGGGTATAAACAAAGGTGTGGGATGACTGGATCAAATGGTACCTTCCAAGTTTTCTAAGGCATCTCGATACTGCTTTCCATAGTTGTTGCATACATTTGCAGTCCCACCAGAAATATATGAGTAAACCTTTTTCCCCACATCATTGCCAACATTTATTGTTACTATTATTTTTAATTGCCAGTGAATGATCTCTTTAAACTTTTATGTTATTGTTTTTGTTCCTCAGATTGGCAGATGATGAAATAAAAAAAATTAAAATTTGTTTGAACATGCACACAGTTAAATGGGCTGAGTGAAGGGAAGGGAAATCTGGCATGGAAGAAATATGAAGAGCCAGGTGTTGAAGCACAAAATAAATGAGATGTAGAGATAAGGGGAGCGAGAATCCAAACTACAATATACTTGTACATTCTGTCAACAGCACTCTTTCTCTAAACTCCTGCCAACTTGTCAGGAATGTTCTATTCTCCTCCTCATAGTTCTAGGCATGAGAAGCATGTTTCCCACATTGCTAAGCTTTCTCTGCCTCTACTGATCACTTCGCCCCAAGCCTGTCCTCATTGCAGCTATTTTTCCTTATTGTGTCCAGATGTCATCATTGTCTCCATTTTCCTCTCCTTCCTCCTCTCCTTCTTCTCTTGCCTCTTTCTTTGTCTCCTTCATCTGGTAAAGGTGAGATGAAAAGCTTGGCAGCTGAAATGCCCACTGACCCCATGCTACACATGATCCTGAAGGGCCTCCAGGCTAGGGAAGGCTCAGCAGCAGCTCATGTATCTGCAGCCTCTCTCCAGGCTGCCAGCTACTCGGATTCTGATCCTGGAACTCAGTCAGAGGAGGCAGCTTGGCTGGTCTGTCAGCCCCCTTCTTTTCCTCTTGGGCTGACAGCTCTCCTTTTGTATCCCACAAAAGAGCCACATAATTCTTCATTGAATATGCATTTGTAAACTTTCTTAACTTTTTCCTTTTTCACTTGCACTGAAGATATAAAGGGATTTTGTCCAAGTGCTTTGGAATTGGATATATGGAAAGGGACAGAAAGACTCCAGTTCCTCCAATTCTGTACTGGAGGCATCTCAGTGGGTCCAGGTCATTGAACTCCTTAATGTTGTCCACTGAATTTTAGGAAAGAATATTTCACATGTAAGGAGACAGGATGGCCATGAGAACCTCCCTGTGTGTGGACATGTGGAATGTATATAAATGTGTCTGTCATATTTGAGAATTGTGTGGGTGCTGTGCCTTATCTGAGGCAGAAATATGTGGAATATGAGCTGGTGGTATATCTTGTGGAATTCTATGTATGTTCTTGCACATATCTGGTGAATATTTCTGGTGTTGTTAAAATGGGATAGTGATGATTTTGTGTGTGTGTTTGCGTATGTATTTTTCTGTGTGTATGTTGCATATTGTGTGCATTTGTATGAGTCTATGTCTTTTGTGTCATGACTGCTTATTATACATGAGGGAAGTGAGCAAGAATTGGGGGAGCAGCTCAGATACACCACCTATTCAAGCTTAGTTCCCGCTTTTGCAGCTAACTTACCATGCCTGTCCACAAAAACGAACTTGCTTGCAGGGAACACAAGTAGAAATATTCTAGAGCAGAGGAATTCTCTCCTGCTGCCTGAGTCCAAGCTGGGGTCACAATACATGACTTGTACATGTTTTGAAACTGCTGGTATTCTAGAGAATGAAACAACAACAAAACCCAAAAACAATAACCGAACAAACATTAGGAAAAGTATTGTCTGGACTCTGTGTCATCGAACACATGTATGTTTCAGGATGCTGTTTCAGGCATTGTTACCACTCACAAAATTTCTTCTCATTCGTTAAGGTGGCCTTCATATTCAAAATCCCAAAGTAAAAGTAAAAAGTAGTTATTGTAATTGTGTTTTCACATATATAGTTATGTTTGGGGAACTTGAAGATACATAATGGTGATGTGGAAGTTCTCTAGATTATTTTATCAAATATTTGTGAGTCTTCTTTCTATAAAATTAACATTTTTGAAAGCTGAGAAAATCCCTAACAAGATTAACTTAAAAAGGATATAAAAAATTATACCCAAATTTATCATAATTAAAATGTTGAAAATCAGAGGTAAAAAGGTTCTAAGATAAAAATGTGAAAAAAATACATTGCATAACTTGTGCCTGTATTAGGTTTCTAACCTGTGTCTAATCACCATCAGAAATGCCATCATTTTCAGTATCTTTTCAAGATAAAACAGCCACCTCAGAAGGAGTACATAGGTATTTAATGGTAGTGAGGGATTTAACCCCACAGGTTTGCTGTATCAGAGTGCAATAATTTTGCTTTTACCTCCAAATATTTTTAATGCATCTCCCTAATCAATCAAGGTCAAACTGTATACACAGAGTTAATTATCCCTTCTTGTTTCAGCATAAAGTCTCATGATGATAATGTGCTACTAAGGCCAGGCGCGGAGATGCACGCCTGTAATTCCAGCAACTCGGGAGGCTGAGACAGGAGGATCACGAGTTCAAAGCCAGCCTCAGCAACTTAGAGACACCCTAAGCAACTCAGTGAGACCCTGTCTCTAAATAAAATACAAAATAGGGCTAGGGATGTGGCTCAGTAACCAAGTGCCCCTGAGTTCAATCCCTGGTTCCAAAAAAAAAAAAGAAGACACTGATAATGTGCTACTACTTTTTGCAATTTACTATCTCAATTTATTAAGGTGGAAGAAATTGCCTTGTTAGATGTAGTTTATATCACCTAAGTTATATTTGCAGACATAGTTATGTAGCTGTCTCAGGCTATTTAAGAAAAACAAAACTTTATTGAAGGTTTAGCAGAAATATTCAGGGAATGAAATTAATAGCTACATGCATCCAAAAATTTCAAAAAAGAGAAATTGAGGCAAGATCAGCTTCAGAAGCTCATTGACCTTCCTTAGAATTGCAAAAGAATTTCGTCACTTATCACCAACATCTCTGTCTTCCTTATTAATTCTTCATGCTATCAGCACAGATTATCCAACATGCATAGATGTTTACCTCTAGGTCAATAATAAAGGCCAGGTAGGGAAGTATAGATCTCATTTAGCTGATCTGTGTGACTTGCCTACAGTTGGAGTGGGAAGTTAGAGATTCTTATGAGTGAAAGAAATAAATCTATTGGGCAGAGAACAGCAAAAGCAACTATGAAACACTTGATGGTTACAGCAAAGTTAAAAGACAGTACTTTGTCTTCTGATTTTGAGTTCTACTTCCATCTCCTCAAGTCCATATCTCATCTATTGTAGGCACGAACATAAGGGTTATTGTCTTCACCCTCCAGCCTGCATACCGTGCTTCACTTCATTCAACTTGTTTAATTGTGGCAATTTCAAAGACAAATTTTGATATTTGACCATAATTTTGCTTTCCTCAGTCAAAGGGACAAAAAATTTTAAAAACAATTTTTAAAGTATTGTTATTGACAATTCACAAAGTTACATACTTCAAGGGAAGTTGTAAAGTAAAAAGTGACACATAACTTCTACATAAGTATATAACCTACTGAATTGTCACTTTTTAAACTTTCATGTTATTGTTTTAGTTACTTTGGTGAAAGTAACAAACAAAAAATTAAAATTCATCTTTAGAAGTGTCACAAACAAACAGACTGAATGAAGTGAAGGTGATCTGGCCTGGAGGATCACCTGAAGAGCCAGGTGTTCACGCCCACGATAAATTACATATGAAGACTTGAGAAGTGAGAAGCCAAAGTACAATATTCCTCTAAATCCTATGTCATTAGCACTTTCTTTCCCTAAAAGCCAGCCAAGTTGTCATCAATCTTCTGTTACCCTGCTCATAGCTCCAGGCATGAAAAAGCATGCTTCCCATAGGACTCAGGTCGCCTTACCTACCTGTACAGGTCTCTTCTGCACAAGCCTGTCCTCATCTCCAGCTGTTTCCACTTACTGTGTTCATAGGTCATTTTCTCCATTTTCCTCTGCTTCCTCCTCTCCTCCTTCTCCTGCCCCTTCCTTTGGCTCCTTTGCTCTGCCAAAGATGCAATGGAAAACCTGGCAGGGATAGCCCTCACTGACCGATGCTGCATGTAATCCTGAAGGGTCTCCAAGCTGGGGAAGATCCAGCAGTAACCCAGACACCTGAAGCCACTCTGCAGACCCACCAGCCACTTGGGGTTCTGGCCCTGGGTCTCTCCTCCAGGGGAGGCAGCTCTTCTGCTCTGTCAACACCCTTCCTCCCACCTTGTGCTACACCATCCAAACTGACATCACTGCCCATTAGGAGTTCTTTTGTGGACACACAGAAAAGGTCTACCTCTATCTGAATCTTCTCAGGAAAGGAAATGGTTTGAATTCTTGCCTTCTTTTTGGAGGACTCCCCTCCTTCTTTTGGATCCCATAAGACAGTTCCATTCTTCTTCATTCACACATGTATGTAGCAAGCTTTCATGAGTCTTCCGTCATAGCTTTGGGCATGTAAAGGGCTTATTGTCCTAGGGAGATGGGAATTGAACAGGTGGAAAGGAGGAAGAGAGCAATTCCTCCAAATTCTGTACTAGAGGCACCTCAGAGGGAACAGGCCATGGAACACTTCAATGTAATTTATTGACATTTTAGGAAAGAAATGTTCAAATCTAAGGAGAACAAATGGCCATGACAACGTCCCTATGTGTGGGCGTGTGAAATGTATATAAATGTATTGATCGTATTTGAGAACTGTGTATGTAGTGTGTCTTATCTGAAGTGTAAACCTGACAGAAATATGTAAAATAGAAAGTTTTCCTAGGTCTTGTGGGATTCTATGTATGTATTTGCACATATCTGGTGCATTTTTTTTTTGGTGCTATTAATAGTGGATGGTGACGATTGTGTGTCTGTGCATGTGCTTGAATTTGTGTGTGTGTCCATGTGTGTATTTGTATTTGTATGAGTGTGTGCGTTCTGTGTGATGACAGCCCTTGGAACGTCCATGTAGAGGCAGTCCATGAAGGACTGAAATCAGGACATATCATCCATGGATATTTGGGTGAGAATGTCTGCATGGGAAGGGCTTTCCATTCAGACATGAGAGTGTTTTAGAGTTTGGTCAGGTCTTGCACAATTATAACAGGCTCTCGGGGTGGAGGGAGGTAAGGTATTTATGGGATTAGAGTGTAACATGATGAATCTGAATAGCTTCCTGTTGAAATGGAGGAGTAAAGGAGTACCTAACATAATGCTAAAGAGAACAGGGAAAATGATTGGAGAAAAAAAGGCATGTTTGTATGAGAGCAAAGGAAGGAGAATGGGAGTGAATGTAGTAGGAAGGAGTGTAACACAAGTGTGAGCTTGAGTTCATGCCATGTGACTGGAGGTTTCTGATCAAATCCCCACACACATCTCAGCTCTGTCCACTCTCGGACACACACTTGAGCCAGTGTTTAGATTGAGATCTGTGCCAGGAATTTTGTCCTATTCGTGAAGGCACATTCTCTACTTGTCCCTACAAGGAGGCCTCAGATGTAGCCCTTCTGCCCAGAATCCCTGTCCTGAATTGGAAAGGAAAATGAAGTGAGCGTACTGGGCGACGAGCTCAGCTACACCTCCTGCTCAAGCTCAGATCCCACCTTGGCATCTGCCTTACCATGCCATCAATAAAAAGGAGCTGAGCACCCAGAGGAGAAGCACACTGAGGTAGAGGAATTGTCTCCTGTTGCCTGAATCCAGACTGCGGCCATCACACATGGCTTAGAAGTAACCTCTTGAGACTTCTGGAATCCTGGAGAATGAAACAAAAACAATAGCACCCACAAGGGAATATTACTCAGCCATGAAGAAGAAAGAAATTATGGCATTTGCTGGTAAAAGAATGGAACTAGAGAATATCATGCTAAGTGAAATAAGCCAATCCCAAAAAACCAAAGGTTGAATATTTTCTCTGATATGCAGATGCTAATTCACAATAAGGGGTGGGAATGGTTAGGGAAGAATAGAAGTACTTTGGATTAAACAAAGGGGAATGAAGGGTAGGGATGGGGATGGGTACAGAAAAGATAGAATGAATCAAACATTACTAGCCTATGTGCATATATGATTACATGATCAATGTAATTTTACATCATGCACAACCAGAAGAATGAAACATTACACTCCATATATGTATAATATGTCAAAATACATTCTACTATCATGTATAGCTAATTAAATGAAATTTTAAAAATTAAAAAAATAGCAACAATACAAACAAATTGATATAAGGTGTTATCTGGACTCTGCCATCAACACACATTTTATTCGTGGATAGTCTGTTTCAGGCATTGTTGCCAGCCGTGAGAATTACTCTTACACTAATTTAATCAATTATTAAGGTGATTTTCCCATTGAAAATTCCAAAATAAGAGTAAAAATTAATTATTAAAATTGCATGGCTAGCTATTACTGGAACTGGGTACCTTATCTCTGATATTTTTGAAAAGTATACAGAATATTGGTAGTGATGCATACCTAAAATATAATATGTAATCACCTAATGGCTGGATGTTGTTATTAAGCTCTACTTCCTCCTAATAAATTGTGAAAATAAAAGACATAAAGTATAGCATTTATGAAGAACCTGAGCATAGAATATTCATATGCATGTGGCAATTTATCAGGAAATGAGAGTAAGAGGGGGTGCAGATGAATCTACAGAGAGACCATCGTGAGCATGTTGGCCATGAAAATACGTGGCTGTTGTTTGTTCATGGACTGTGTGTGTCAAGTCCAGCTCTTGAACATCCTACCACTCTGAGTCTGATTGGATCTGTTAGTACTTTCTCACGCTCCTGACAATCTCATGTGCTTTCTGCTGGCTCGTGCTGCCATATTGTTTATAGGTGTTCATGCATCTCTTATAATACTCTGGTCGCTTCAGTCCACCTCACATTCACTCTCCAGAGCAACCTCCTATGAATTCAACTTCCCTGACAAAGTGAACAGGAGTAAGAGCTGTGGTTCTTGCTTGCTGTTCATGTGTTTTTCCCTTTCCACAAGCACAGAGCAAGAGTCTGATATGCAGCACATTCAGTGAATGCATGGTTTCCACCTGCATGGAAAATAAAATGGTTAATACTACTAAAAATTTTTTAATGTAGAGCAATATTTACTGTGTCAATGCATGTTAGGGATGACTATTTGCCCAATGTGTCATTTGTGGACGGAGCAGAGACTACAAGCTGGCTCCTTTTGACCTGGGCTTGCTACTGTGTTGTGTTTATCAAACTCCCTTGTACTTAGCTCTGAAGGTGTGACTCAGTTTTCTACACTGGAAAGTGTGTAGAAGTGACTTTATCACTGCCAGGTATGACCATACAAATATCTGTACTCTCCATGCTCTTTGCTTTTCTGGCTGGCAGGACTATTGTGAGCCCATAATTGCCTAGAAAGCTCTATGCTCATGATGACAAAGTTTTCTTCCATCCCAGTGTCTGAATCATGAATTATACCATGGGGAACATTTATTTCCACCTGCACCTGTGCTCTGAATTGTTAGCAAAGCACAAAGAAGATTCCTCATGATAGTTACTATTTACAGGGCTGCTCTAATGAAGCAATGGTGTAAGGTTTTTGTGTGCTTGTTTGTTTGTTTTGAAAGAAAAATAATCTGAACTGGTGTAAAATTAAGTGGACAACTATGTTAGATGTAAATTTGTGTCTTTACCTGCCCTATTTTTGTGTTTGACATGTGTGTCGTATTAATTCACATGGATATGAATGGGTGTATGTGCTTGACATGTCTCAGATTATGACAAAAACATTTGAATATGTGTTGATTTTACTGAAGATAAACCAAGACAATTTCACTCTCCAGATCGCTGCATGGGACCATCAGGAAATGCATAAGCCCCAAACTTTGTTGAAAATAACAGATTATCATCACAAATTTTTGTTGGTATATCAAATTCTCCTCAGAAATATGAACCATGATTTGTAACATCGGGGTTGGCTCCAATCTGTCACCTAGCACCACTGAACAATGCTTCTGTCTCATAGGTGTGATTTTATACTATTAATTCCCATGTTGACCACCACACTCTCATTTCCCATAAAGAGCCAAATCTTATCTCCTCAGTTTGATCATCATAGTTAACAGTGTTTGTGTGTACCACGTATGTTCTACCTTTAAATTTCACATAGGATGTCCACATTTCCATCTAACAAAAATTAGCTTTTATTCCCAGGTATATAAGCTCCGTATGATTTTCTATTCATCACTGCACATCCAGTTTCAAAGTGTATAATTTTCTTTCAATGTTTCCTCATGTCCAGCAGCCACTTTCATCTTCATCCAAAGGAAAAAGGACCATTAGAAAATTTGTACCATCATTTATTTTCCCAATTCCCTTACGAAGACATCTAATGGAAGGAAATGTAAATTTTTTAACATATATTTTTTAGTTGTAGATGGACATACCTTTATTTTTATTTATTTATTTTTATGTGGTGCTGAGGATCGAACCCAGTGCCTCACACATACTAGGCAAGCACTCTACCACTGAGCTACAGTTCCAGCCCGAGAAAATGTAAATTTCTAAGGAAAATTAGCCAGGACAAATCACGATGTCTGTCATAGATGCACAGTGACTTTGTGTAGGAGGTCTAGGCCCAAAGCCACAGAGACAAGACTTAGACCATTGGAATCTTCTCTCTACTCTCAGCCTGGTTCCTCTGGAAGACCTGAAGACCTATCTAGTAAAACACACCTTTCTCCCCTCTTCCCTCCTTCAGTCACTGCTCTTGCTCTTTTACTAAATCATTCTTCCCATTCTCTTCCACTAGCTGGAAATTCTCTCTTCTCTTTTTCCAGAGGCAGTTCCTGGCTACCTGAGGCCCAGAGAAGAGGCAGTACATACCCCTTGACTTCTTCGCTGGCTGGGGAATGAACTGTTTTCCTGATATTTTTTTCTTTTGATTTTCCTTCAAGGCCCAACTGTTTGGAGTGTTAATCTGAAACTCAATTCTCAAATGGACAGTTGATAATAACTAATAAAAAAAATCTATATCTTCAAAAACAACAATAAAATTGGGAGAGGCTCTGAGTACAACATCAGGGTTGCTATGAGACCAGTTGTCACTAAGACATCAGCAGTGTATTATGACCTATTGATGACATCACAGAGTCCAGAGACCCAGCCAGTATCCACAGTACTGCATATTCTGTCATCCAAGGTAGTATTTTTTATACACTGGAATTTCTATCATTAACTTGAACTTCTAAACCTGACTCTTGATACACTAGAGAGAGAGAAATGATATGGATTAAACACAGGAAATTCTTCTATGTGTCTAAGGATACTGAATTAGTCTCCCCAGTGGTGAGGATATGGCAGTACCAGAGATGGTCAGACTCAGAACCAAGAGTTTGATCATGAAATCCAGCAAATGAAGAGCTGATTTTAAAAGTCTCTTACATGAGTATGGTAAAAAGACGGGGATAAGCATGAACTCATGTGTACACAAAAAGAAGACAAAGAAGCATAGAAATTATGATTAGGAAAAATAATTAAATTTTCAATAGTTTTACAAATATAAATAGCTACAAATACCATGAGAATGGGACAAAGGAAAGGGTAAAATGGGTTAATTTTTAAATTTCTAATATCAGGATTTAATTTATACTTAGAATGGAATTTAACATATCCCCATCTTGGTATTTTAAATCTTTATTCTAAACTATAGGGAAGATTTTAAGTATTAATAAACTAGTTCAATGAAATATTTGAAATGAATGAAATATTCAAATGAAATATTTGAAGTTCAACAACACTGCTAGACTTAGATTCGTTTTTTCCAGCATATTAAATTTTCAATCATGAAATTCATAAAATTCAAATTATCTGACTTAAATATAGTATGATTCAATTTTTTAGACAAAAATAAAGGATAGGAAAATTTTAAATTGGGATAAAATAAAACCTAAAGGGCACATGTCAAATGATAGGAATATTGGTTGTGAAGAAGAACCAAATTAAAAGAGCTGATAAGAGAAAGAAGCAACTGCTTTTTTCTACTTACATTTGGAGGTTTGTATTGCAACAATGCAATGTCAGTGATGTGAACACCAAGAACGGTGAATGCTATGATCCACATATGTGTTGTCCTTTGACTGATCTATCAGCATTTTGATCTTGGACTTCTCAGCCTCCAGAAGAGTAAAAATATAAATGTGGTTGTTTTTAAGACACCTGGTTCATATTTTTTAGAGCAGTTAGATACTAAAATATTGAGAGAGATGATGTTAAATGACCTCATCTTTCTCCATCAAAGGGGAAACACCATCATCTAAAAGAGCAAGAACAGGGGAAAATGTGATCATGGCCATCAAGTGACCTTGAAAATCTAATGGATACAACTATAAAGTTTGCTAAGTATCAGAAGAGGTATGGTCCTGATTAGACAGACCCTTTTCTGGCTTTCTCTATAACCTACAATAGAGGAAAATACTCAAACTAAAATTCAGAATGAGTAGAGGCAAAGATATCAAAAAGAGTTGGTGAGCAGCTTGGGCATTGCAGAGGAAGGAATTTTTTTTTTTTTTTTGCTTTACTTGAGACACATCTGATTCTTTAGTGAAAGGCAAATTATATTAATAATTTATTCTGGCAAACAATTGGTGTATGATGTAATCTTTTGGTGGCTGGGAAATGTCTAGTTTAATTATGAATATTGAGCAAGTTTACTAATTATGGTTAAAATTACAATTATATCATGAAAGATGAGATGACCTGAGGGTAATGCATATCTTAAGACAAAATCATAGGGGAAAAAAAGGGTTCAGGTCCTCTGTGGAGGTCTTCTTACCAGCAATCATCCTCAATTGGCAATGGTAAAAGTAGCACTTAATGTAAATTTTAGTCTTTTATAATATTTATAAATATTCATACATTAGAAATCATAATTTACTTTATTTTTCTGTTTTGAAAAGGAAGCAATGTGGGTATCCATTTTCTTATCCAAAAAGTTGTGAACCTGAGAGTTTGTTTATTCCCACTAAAAGGGACTCTCCCAATTAGCTATTAACTCCTCCCATGTGCCTTCTTTATTTCCCATGGCTAGCTAGGTGCCATCCTATTGGGGTCCCAGACCACTAGACAAACCACTATTTTTTTCATATCATAATTCATCCTCAGTTTTTAGAAATTGCAAACATTTTTCCAAAGTGGCTACACCACATTTAAATTAATATGTTATTGATGCACTATGATTATACAAAATACAGGACTTCAGGTTGCATATTTACATGCACATAACATGATTGACCAATTTCATTCCCTAGTACCTTCCCTTTCCCTCCTCTCCTCTCTCCATCTGGTCCCCTCCCTCTATTCTACTGGTTTCCCTTCTAAGTTCATGAGCTCTCCACTCACTCTTTTCCTTTTCTTTTTTCTCTAATTTCCACATATGAAAGAATATATGACCCTTGACTTTCTGAGTCTGGCTTATTTCACTTAAAATGAATCTTTAAAGTTCCATCAATATTCTTGTAAATGTCATAATTTTGATCCACTTTATAGATGAAAAGAACACCATTGTGTGTATAGATCAAATTTTTATCCATTCACCTGTTGATAACACCTAGACTGATTCCATGACTCGGCTTTTGTGAAGTGAGGGACACTAAGTGTGGGTGAGCATATATTAAAGTCGTTATGCTAACTTTAACTCTTCTGGATAAATAGAAGTGTTACAGGGAGGCCACATCATGGATCTCTCTATGGTCTTTATGGAAACTCCTTTCTGATTTACACAATGGGTAATCACTATTTCAAACTGTATCAGCACTCATTCACTTGTCTGCATTTCTCAGACAAAAACATTCATAAAGTGCAAGATATGTATTGTATGCATAATATTATCCTCATGCCAGCATATGACCTTGAAAATATCGTATAATCAATCATTTTTAATCAAATGAAGCACACACATAAAAATATTAAAATACATCACAATAGCTTTAATATAAGGAGATCATTCCAAGCTGAAAATAAGGGGTCGGGCAGAGTGACACATGGTGACAGTTTCAGCACTTGTATATGAATCCCAGATCTCACGTTACTATTTAAGTAGTTGGAGTCATATGTTATGTAACGCAAAGTCAAATGTTTGGCTTGCATGTGTGAAGTATTTTGTATCACCTTCATTCTACTCAGGAATAAAGACCTATGGCCAGTGGAACATAGACATGATTTCATATAGACAAACTCGGTGTCAATTTTCTGGCAACATTATTTCAAAAGAGGATGGAATTAAAATGCTTCTATTTCACAATGACTGAGTTACACAGGCATTAAATCTACACATGCTCAAGAGATGTTACCAGCATGGTGTGTGGGAAACACACCTTCAGTAATGGGTAACATGGAGTATACCCACAGTCACTCATAGTAGAAGAGAAGCATAGTGAGAGTCATCGTTCCTGGTACGAGGATTATGTAAGGTTTGTAGAAATACAAAGCACAGGTTGGCAAAAGTATTTGCTTTTACATAGTGAGAAACATTTGTACTTCTGCAATATAACAATGCATGATCACAAAAGATGTTGAATTTTTCTAAAATCAACTGTACTATTCAATAACAGGTTTTAGATATCAGAAAATATCCCAGGCAGTTGTTTCATTTTGGCATTATTAACGAGATAAATGGGAAATGATAAAAAAAATATAAGTATGGAGGGTTTTCAATAGAACACTATCTATGGAATATGGAAAATGTAAATAGAGTAAGGAAGATGTGATCCAACTATTATGAAAAGTATGTATTTGGGCCTTTAATATTTGTAGTGAGAGGTAACTAGAGAAAGAAGAAAAAATAGCAGATAATGACTGATTTTTATCTCCTGGTGCAAACTGATCTGAAAAAAAAGTAATACAAAAAAGCGAATAATTTTGAAATTGCACTATTTAGATAATCTAATAGTATATGTTTAACTTCTGGCAACTTGATGTAAGTTCAAGTAAATGACTTATTGAATATGTGAAATGTTGCAGAGGGCAAATTTCTTAAAGATGGCCAATTAAAATGTATTCATTACAGAAATGTAAATTTGAGATCAAGGAAGGACAAACACTTATTTTGGCTATGGATACATGACAGATGACAAACACAGCTCCTTTGCTTGACTCAAAAGGTGGTTGGGTGACCTGACTTTGTAGACAGTCAGAGTCGGGATCATTTTCAGAGTTGTACTAACTTCCTTTTCTGTGACCACACATAATTGTTTGCCTTGCCTCCATTTCCTCATTTGAACACAAGAATAAACAGCACCTTACTCCTAGGATGTTTGTGAAGATAAAATGGGCTAATGCACATAAGACATGGAACAGAGTACATTCCCCTCTTGTCATGCTTTAGATCTGAGGGGTTCCCCAAAGCTCCCATGTAAGCAATGCAGGAAGGTTCAGAGATGAAATGTTTGGGTTTTGAGGGCCTCAACCTAATAGGTGTGTGACTCCACTTAGATGAATTAAGGGGTGGTAACTGAGCAGGTAGGTGTGGCTGGAGGAGGTGGGTCATGAAGGGTGTGCCTCTCTGGGAATGTCCTTGTTGAGTGGAGCAATCTCCCTACTCCCTCATTGTCACCTGCTAAGCTGCTGTCCTCCACACACTCCTCTGCTGTGATGTTCCGCCTCACCTCAGGCCACGAGTAAGGGGATCAGCCACCTACGGACTAAGACTGCTACGCCATGAGTCCCGAAATAAGCCTTTTCTCCTAAAATTGTTTTTGCCAGGTCTTTTGGTCACAGTGGAAAAATAACTGACTAAAATACCTATTCCTCTTCTGGCACAGTCCCTGTCAGCAGCATTTGAGCTGAAAATATGGTCTACATCCCCATGGAGACCTGAGGAAGCAGCAGCAGACACTCACACACTTGGGTGGTGCTTTCTTGATGACTCATTATGATACCTTAACACTATTGTGATACCACCCTGGTGGTTTTCTTGTCCAAACACTTTTTTTTTTGATGATGTGTCATTAGAATTTTTTAAATTTGTTCTTTTTAGGTATATATGACAGTAGAGAGTGTATTTGACATACTACATATATAGGGAGGATAACTCATTCTAATTAGAATCTCATTCTAGAGGTTGTACATGACACGGAGTTTCACTGGTCATGTGTTCATATATGAACATAGGAAATTATGTCCCATTCATTCTACATTTTTCCTATTCCCATCTGTTATCCCTTCCCTTCATTTCCCTTTGTTTAATCCAATAAAGGTCTGTTTTTCCTCCCCACCCCCATTATATGTTATCATCCACATTTCAGAGAGAATATTCTACCTTTGGTTTTGGGGGATTGGCATTTATCATTTAGCATGATAGTCTCCAGTTCCATCCATGAACTGGCAAATGCCATTATTTCATTTCTTTTTTATGGCTGAGTAATATTCCATTCTGTGTATATACCACATTTTCTTTATACATTCATCTGTTGGAGGGCACCTAGGCTGGTTCCATAGCTCAACCATTGTGAATTAAGTTGCTATAAACTGATGTGGCTGTGTCACTGCAGTAGACTGATTTTAAATCCTTTGGGTATATAGCAAGGAGTGGAATGGCTGGGTCAAATGGGGGTTCCATTCCAAGTTTTCTGAGGAATCTCCCTACTGCTTTACAAACACTCTTAATTTATTGTTCCCTAAATACTTTTATTACCAATAGTGGTCAAACTGAAGAATGGAAGCCTAGCCAACAGAATCTTTAATCTATTTTAGAACTTTATTATTTAGCCTTCATTAAAGAGGAGGAAATGGAGAGTCAACTCCCCCATTGGCTGCTTTGCTGAGGTATGGATTACAGGTATTGGTGACCAGTCTCTGCCATGCTGAGAACCCCAAATAAACAAGGAAAAGCAGTGGTTAGTTAGGCCCTTCTAACATAACTGGTGTTCAAGAATTTCTGTTATAGAGATTGTTCACTGAATGCCCCTATCATCTATCATTTGCCTGTTTGCTGCCTCTGGCTTGCCCATCGCCTGCCTTTTACCTTCCCATCACCCACTGACCAAGGTTCACCTGCTGATCATGCGCTGGTAGCCTACAGACCGCCCACAGACCTCCAGCGGATGGGTAGCTGCCTGCTGTTACCTGGAAGTCCACTTCACTGTACCTACAGGCTTGGTGATACCTGGCTGCCACCATTTGGGGAAAACAGCCAGGACCTGCAGGACCCCTGGCCTGACTGACCTTGTCCCCCCTTGAGGGCCCCCGGCCCAGCCAACTGCACCCCACACAGACTTGGTGCCCACACCCTGTGCTGCATCTCTCCATTTGCCAACACGTTTGGAAGCCAGTGTGGCCATCTTGGGTTATCCTGGAAGTGGAAACTCTCATCATTAGGTGGGATAAATCCCATCTGAGACGCCTGCTGCAGACCGGAAGCTGATTGTCAGGTTCCTCTCATGCATCAGGCTACTGAAGCCTGGGAGGTTTGAATAGTATATGACTATAATAGTGGAGATTTTTTTCCCTCCTTTTTGAAAATTTTTAAGTTTTTATTTATTTTTCTTGCTATTTTCCTTTTGTTTACCTGTTTCTTCAGAGTCTCTTTCTCCCTTTTCTCATGCTAACAACCAACTTCTTTTGACTACACTTTCACTCTTCTTATCATCTAGAACTTCTTTATACACTTTCCTTATTCCATTAACACTTATATCCTACCCCTCCCCATCTTCTTTGTCTTCTATTAGAAACTGCAGACCTCATTGCAAATCTATTTGTTATGCTGTAGATAATAATTGAACTCATCCTCTCTGTTTATTATGACAATATGCTGAACATCTTCATAGGGGCTATTTGATTTACAGCTGCATATTGTCTGTACTGGGTGTTGCTAATATTGATCTCCCCCTTAAGAAGAGGTTTTGGAAACTTTCAGAGTCACTATAAGCCTATAGGGGGGAAACTGCAATACCCCAGATCTGCACTGCTAAAGGGGAAGATCCATGAACAACATGAAAAAACAAGGGAAGAAAATGTTCCAAACAAACCAAGATTCTATATTAATAGAATCCAATGACAGCATTGTAGAAAAAATGTCAGGGATGCAAGGTTGGTTCAACATCCAGAAATCAATAAATGTAATTCATCATATCAATATGGTTAAGACTTATAAGATTATCTCAATAGATGCTGAAAAAGCTTTTGACAAAATACAGCACACCTTCATGCTCAAAACACTAGAAAAATAGGGATGGTAGGAACATACCTCAACATTATAAAGGCTATTTATGCTAAGCCCACTGCCAACATCATTCTTAATGGAAAAAAACTGAAAGCATTCCCTTTAAAAACTGGAACAAGACAGGGATGCCCACTGTCACCACTTCTTATTCAACATTGTGCTTGCAATGCTAGCCAGAGTAATTAGACAGACCACAGAAATTAAGGAATACAAATAGGAAAAGAAGAACTCAAGTTGTCACTGTTTGCAGATGACATGATTCTATATTTAGAGGTTCCAAAAAACTCCACCAGGAAACTTCTAGACCTAATTAATGAATTCAGCAAAATAGCAGGATATAAAATAAACACACATAAATCAAATGCATTTATACACTTAAGCAATGAATCATCTGAAAGAGAAATGAGGAAAACAACTCCATGCACAATAACCTCGAAAAAAATAAAAAACTTGGGAATCAGTCTAACAAAAGAGGTGAAAGACCTCTACAATGAAAACTACAGAACAATAAAGAAAGAAATTGAGGAAGATCTTAGAAGATGGAAAGATCTCCCATGTTCTTGGATAAGCAGAATCAATATAATCAAAATGGCAATACTTCTAAAGGTGCTATACAAATTTAACAAAATTCCAATTAAAATCCCAATGACATTCCTCATAGAAATAGAGAAAACAATCATGGAATTCATCTGGAAGAACAAAAGACCCAGAATAGACAGAAGTATTCTGGGCAGGAAGAATGATGCAGGAGGTATCACAGTACCAGACCTTAAACCCGACTATAGAGCAATAGTAACAAAAACGGCATGGTATTGGCACCAAAATAGACAGGTAGACCAATGGTACAGAATAGAAGACCCAGAGACAAACCCACATAAGTACAGTTATCTCATACTAGACAAAGGTGCCAAAAACATACAGTGAAGAAAAGATAGCCTCTTCAACAAATGGTGCTGGCAAAACTTGAAATCCATGTGCAACAAAATGAAATTAAATCTTTATCTCTCACCCTGTACAAAACTCAACTCAAATTGGATCAGGGATCTAGGAATTAGACCACAGACCCTGCAGCTAATAGAAGAAACGTAGGCCCGAATCTTCATTATGTTGACTTAGGACCAGACTTCCTTAACATGACTCCCAGAGCACAAGAAATAAAAGCAATAATCAATAAATGGGATGGATTCAAACTAAAAAGCTTTTTCTCAGCAAAGGAAACAATCAACAATATGAAAAGAGAGCCTACAGAGTGGGAGAAAATCTTTTCCACACACACCTCAGACAGAGCACTGATCTCCAAAATTTATAAAGAACTTAAAAAACTTTAAAACACCAAAAATACAAAGAACCCAATCAATAAATGGGCTAAGGAGCTGGGCAGACACTTCACAGAAGAAGATGTACAGATGATCAACAAATATATGAAAAAGTGCTCATCATCTCTAGTAATTAGAGAAATGCAAATTAAAACCACCCTAAGATTCCATCTTACGCCAATTAGAATGGTTATTATCAGGAACACAAGCAATAATAAGTGTTGGTGTGGATGTGGGGAAAAAGGCACACTCATACATTGCTGGTGGAGCTGCAAATTGGTGCAACCACTCTAGAAAGCAATATGGAGATACCTAAAAAAACTTGGATTGGACCCACCATTTGACCCAGCTATCCCACTCCTCGGTTTATACCCAAAGGACTCAAAATCAGCATACTATGGTGATGCAGCCACATCAATGTTCATAGCTGCTCAATTCACAATAGCTAGATTGTGAAACCAACCTAGATGCCCTTCAATGGATGAATGGATAAAGGAACTGTGGAATATGTATACACAGTGGAATATCACTCAGCCATAAAGAAGAATAAAATTATGGTATTTGCTGGTAATTGGATGCAGTTGGAGAATATCATGCTAAGTGAAATAAGGCAAGACCACAAAACCAAAGGCCTAATGTTTTCTCTGATAAGTGGATGATGATACATAAGGGGCAGGGGGGGGGCGGACAAGAGAAGAATGGAGGATGGTGTAGAGGAAAATGGGGCAAGAGGGTTGGTGGAAGGAAAAAAATAAATGCATGTATTATATTGATGTTAAAAAAAATAGAATTAAATAAATAAATAAAAATAGAATTACCATATGATATAGCTCTTCCACTCCTGGATTTACATATG
Source organism: Glaucomys volans (assembly GCA_020662805.1). Classification (NCBI taxonomy): domain Eukaryota; kingdom Metazoa; phylum Chordata; class Mammalia; order Rodentia; family Sciuridae; genus Glaucomys; species Glaucomys volans. The sequence goes on from JAJEJO010000965.1 coordinate 26,439, forward strand.
AAGGAAATTAACTAAGCATATTGTGCATATGCCCATGATTATTTCTGCTCTATTCACAAGAGCCAACATATGGATAACTGCCAGCAGATGAATGGGTAAAGAAAATACAGTATATATACACAATGGAGTAGTACTCAGTCATAAAGAAGGATCAAAATCCTGTTAATTGTAGGAAAATGGATGAAACTGGAAACCATGATGTTAAGTGAAATAAACCAGATTATCCAAAAGTAGAAGAGGGTCTAATAGGGATCAGGAAGGAGGCTGCAGTTGGGACGAGAGGACACAGAAGGCAAGGGCAGAAGGTTGGTAGATGGACATGATGAGGGCAGGATACATGTACGTATGGACTATTGCAGTGAACCACATTGATCTCTATAATCGACATCTGTTAATAATAATAATTTAAGGACCTCTGTACCTGGTACGTCAGCCCTAAGTGCTCCTGTGGAATTTTCACGTGGGGGCAACTGGCAGAGCCCAGAAGTGGGAGACCTCAGCATGTGGTAAATGGGTGCAGTGGACACTAGAGTTTCCCACTCGGGGAGGCTCAGCTCAGAGGTTTGGGTTCCACCAAGCCAAGTCTCATGAGATTTCCAGATCCGGGAGACAGGCACGGAGACAGACATCGGGCTCAGCCCAGTGCAGACATCTAAGACTTTTGAACCTGGTACGTCAGCCCTGAGTGCTCCTGTGGGACAGCTGCCAGGTGGACCAGCCCAGAGGCTCAGACATACCCTACCCTGGCCCTAGTCTGTGATCTAGTGTTACTGAGGACTAGGAGGTGAGGTATTGGAAACCTGTTGGGACACCACAAGTCTATAGGAGGGAAGCTGCAGTACATCAGATCCTCACAAATAGAGGGGAAGATACATGAGCAACATGAGAAAACATGGGAAGAAACTGTCTCAAACAAACCTAGATGCCACATCAACAGAATCCAATGATAGCAGGGCAGAAGAAATGTCACAAAGGGAGCTCAGAGTGTACATAATTAAGATGATCAGAGAAGCAAACGATGTGATGAGAGAGCAAATGCAGGCAATGAATGATCGCACCAATCAGCAGTTAAAAGAACAGTTACAGGAAGCAAAAGATCATTTCAATAAAAAGATAGAGATTCTGAAAAGAAAACAAACAGAACTCCTGGAAATGAAGGAAACAATAAACCAAATTAAAAACTCAATAGACAGCATAACCAACAGTCTAGATCACCTGGAAGACAGAACCTCAGACATTGAAGACAAAATATTTAATCTTGAAAATAAAGTTGACCAAATGGAGAAGATGGTAAAAAGTCATGAACAAAGCCTTCAAGAATTATGGGATATCATGAAAAGACCAAATTTGAGAGTTACTGGGATTGAGGAAAGCACAGAGATACAAACCAAAGGAATGAATAGTCTATTCAATGAAATAATATCAGAAAATTTCCCACATCTGAAGAATGAAATGGAAAGTCAAATACAAGAGGCTTACTGGACACCAAATGCGCAAAACTACAATAGATCAACACCAAGGCACATTATAATGAAAGTACCTAACATACAAAATAAAGATAGAATTTTAAAGGCTGCGAGAGAAAAAAATCAGACTACATTCAGAGGGAAACAAATATGGTTGTCAGCAGATTTCTCAACACAGACCCTAAAAGCAAGAAGGGTCTGGAACAACATATTTCAAGCTCTGAAAGAAAATGGATGTCAACCAAGAATTTTATACCCAGCAAAACTTACCTTCAGATTTGAAGATGAAATAACATCCTTCCATCATAAACAAAAGCTAAAAGGATTTACAAATAGAAAGCCAGCACTACAGAACATTTTAAACCAAATATTCCATGAGGAAGAAGTGAAGAACAGCAATGTAAGTCAGCTTAGGGAGGAACTACCCTATAGGAATAGCCAGATAAAGAAGAAACCAGGTTTAAAAACCAAAAATAGCCGGGCGTGGTGGTGCACGCCTGTAATCCCAGCACTTGGGAGGCTGAAGCAGGAGGATTGCAAGTTCAAGGTCAGCCTCAGCAACTTAGCGAGGTCCTAAGCAACTCAGTGAGACCCTGTCTCTAAATAAAATACAAAATAGGACTGAGGATGTGGCTCAGTGGTCGAGTGCCCCTGGGTTCAATCCCCAGTACCAAAAACAAACAAACAAACAAAACAAAACAAAACAAAAATAAGCCAAAATGACTGGGAAGACAAATCATATCTCAATAATAACCCTGAGTTTTAATGGCCTGAATTCATCAATCAAAAGACGTAGACTGGCAGATTGGATTAAAAAGAAAGATCCAACAATATGCTGCCTCCAAGAGACGTATCTCATAGAAAAACATGCCCACAGACTAAAGGTGAGAGGCTGGGAAAAAAATACCATGCACACGGACTCAGTAAAAAAGCAGGGGTTTCTATCTTCATATCAGAAAAAGTGGACTTCAAGTCAAAATTAGTTAGAAGGGATAAAAACGGGCATTTCATACTGCTTAACGGAAGCATAAATCAGCAAGACATAACAATCACAAATATTTATGCCCCAAACAATGGCACATCCATGTATGTCAATCAAATCCGTCTTAACCCCAGGAACCAAACAGACCAAAACACATTAGTACTGGGGGATTTTAACACACCTCTCTCACCAGTGGACAGATCCTCCAAGCAGAAATTGAACAAAGAAAACTTAGAACTCAATAACACAATGAATAACTTAGACTTAGCATATGAGCCACGCAAACTGAATCTGGAGGACATACACAACTTAAATAGATCAATTTCAAGCAATGAAATAGAAGAAGTCAGCAGAAGCTTACCAACAAAGAAAAGTCCAGGACCAGATGGATTCACAGCTGAGTTCTACACGACCTTCAAAGAAGAGCTCATTCCAATACTCCTCAAAGTATTTCATGAAACAGAAACTCATAATTTGAAGCTAATATCACACTGATACCAAAACCAGAGAAGGACATATCAAGGAAAGAAAATTTCAGACCAATATCCCTAATGAACATAGATGCAAAAACTCTTAACAAAATTTTAGCAAATCGCATACAAAAGCATATTAAAAAGAAAATGCACCATGATCAAGTGGGTTTTATCCCAGGGATGCAATATCGGGTCAACATCCGGAAATCAATCAATGTAATTCACCACATCAACAGACTTAAAGTTAAGAACCACATGATTGTTTCAATAGATGCAGAAAAAGCATTTGATAAAATAGAGCACCCCTTCATATTCAAAACACTAGAAAAAATAGAGATAGTAGGAATGGTCCTTAACATTGTAAAGGCTATCTATGCTAAGCCCACAGTTAACATCAATCTAAATGGAGAAGAATAGAAAGCATTCCCCCTGAAAACTGGAACCAGGCAAGGATGCCCTCTTTCACCACTCCTATTTAATATCGTCCTTGAAACACTAGCCAGAGCAATTAGACAGATCAAAGAAATTAAAGGGATATGAATAGGAAAAGAAGAGCTCAAACTATCCCTTTTTGCCAATGACATGATTCTATATTTAGAGGAGCCTAAAAATTCCACCAGAAAACTTCTGGAACTCATAAATGAATTCAGTAACATAGCAGGATATAAAATTAATGCTCATAAATCTAATGCATTTTTATTCGTAAGTGATGAATCCTCTGAAGGAGAAATTAGGAAAACTACCCCTTTCACAATAGCCTCAAAAAAAAAATATTTGGGAATCAATCTAACAAAAGAGGTGAAAGACCTCTACAATGAGAATTACAGAACATTAAAGAAAGAAATTAAAGAAAACCTTAGAAGATGGAAAGATCTCCCATGTTCCTGGATAGGCAGAATTAATATCGCCAAAATGGCCATACTACTAAAAGTGCTATACAAATTCAATGCAATTCCAATTAAAATTCCAATGACGGACCTCATAGAAATAGAGTAAGCTATCATGAAATTCATTTGGAGGAATAAGAGACCAGGAATTGCTAAAGCAACTCTTAGCAAGAAGAGCAATGCAGGGGGTATCACAATACCAGACATTCAATATACTACAAAGCAATAGTAACAAAAAAGGTATGGTATTGGCACCAAAATAGGCAGATAGATCAATGGTACAGAATAGAGGACACAGAGACAAACCCACAAAAATACAGTTTTCTCATACTAGACAAAGGCGCCAAAAACATACAATGGAGAAAAGAAAGTCTCTTCAACAAATGGTGCTGGGAAAACTGGAAATCCATATGCAGCAAAAAGAAACTAAACCCCTATCTCTCACCTTGCACAAAACTCAACTCAAAATGGATCAAGGACCTAGGAATTAGACCAGAGACCCTGCACCTAATAGAAGAAAAAGTAGGTCCAAATCTTCATCATATCGGCCTAGGACCAGATTTCCTTACCATGACTCCCAAAGCACAAGAAATAAAAACAGGAATCAATAATTGGGATAGATTCAAACTAAAAAGTTTTTTCTCAGCAAGGGAAACAATCAGCAATGTGAAGAGAGAGCCTACAGAATGGGAGAAAATCTTTGCCACACACACGTCAGATAGATCGCTAATCTCCAGAATATATAAAGAACTCAAAAAACTTTACCCCAAGAATATAAATAACCCAATCAATAAATGGACTAAGGAAATGAGCAGACACTTCAAAGAAGAGGATCTACAAACAATCAACAGGCATATGAAAAAATGTTCAACATCTCTAGTAATAAGAGAAATGCAAATCAAAACTACCCTAAGATATCATCTCACCCCAATTAGAATATCTATTATCAAGAATACAAGCAACAATAGGTGTTGGCGAGGATGTGGGGAAAAAGGTATACTCATACATTGCTGGTGGGAATGCAAGTTGGTGCAGCCACTCTGTAAAGCAGTATGGAGATTCCTTAGAAAACTCAGAATGGAAGACACAGCTATCCCTCTCCTTGGCCTATACCCAAAGGACTTAAAATCAGCATACTACAGTGATGCAGCTCAATGTTTATGGCAGCCCAATTCACTATAGCTAGATTGTGGAACCAACCTAGATGCCCTTCAAGAGAGGAATGGATAAAGAAACTGTGGTATATATGCACAATGGAATATTATTCAGCCATAAAGAATAATAAAATTATGACATTTACAGGTAAATGGATGGAATTGGAGAAGATCATGTTAAATGAAATAAAGCAACCCCAAAAAACCAAAGGCCAAATGATCTCTCTTATATGTGGTTGATGACACATAGCAGGGTTGAGGGGAGGCACAGGAAGAATGGAGAAGGGATGGATTGTATAGAGGAAAATGAGGGGTGGAGATGGGGCAGGGAAGGAAAGATTATAGACTGAGACAAACTTCTACACCCTATGTATATGTATAAATATGCAAATTGTATGATTCTACTTTGTGTGCAACCAGAAAAATGATAGCTGTACTCCATTTGTGTACAATGACCTAAAATTAAAAAAAATAAAAATAAATGAAAAATTTAAAAAAAATTATAATTTAAAAATCACAAAGGAATTAAGAAATATTTAACAGAATAATAAAAATAAAATATCAAAAATAAAATTAATTATATTCAATCAAAAGAATAGAGTGAAATTTGTTATTTTAAATGCCTGCATTAGAAAAGAAATGAGAGAGAAGCTTAAAAATCGATGATCTATTCTTCCAGAAGTCAAACAGGGAGAGAGAAAAAGGAAAGCAAAATATGTCCAAAGTAAACTGAATGAAATAAGCAATGAAGTTGAAAGTAGGATTCAATGAAATACAAAATAGGAACATATTGAGAAAATAAAGCCAAAAATAGTCTCTGTTACAGCTTATTAATTTGTTGGCCCAGTCAGGAGAAGACCTTATACCAGGAATGAGAATGTCTCATAGACGTTCGAAGGAAAATTTGAAAATATTATTACCAACTCCATTCAAATAAATCTGGCAACTTAGATGAAGGAAAATAGAAGAAGGAGTAGCTGGAAGAGAAGGATGAGAAGAAGAAAGAAGGAGGAAGAGGAGGAGACTGCTTACCAAAATGCACCCAAATCAAAAGAAACTGTTAGTTGCCCTATTTCTACTAAAGGAATTTTAAAGTTTAAATCTTCCAAAAAAAGGCTGGGCGTGGTGGTGCACGCCTGTAATCCAAGCGACTTGGGAAGCTGAGTCTGGAGGATCATGAGTTCAAAGCCAGCCTCAGCAACTTAGCGAGGCCCTAAGCAACTCAGTGAGACCCTGTCTCTAAATAAAATACAAAATAGGGCTGGGGATGTGGCTCAGTGGCCGAGTGTCCCTGAGTTCAATCCCTGGTTCCAAAAAGAAAAAAAAAATCTTCCAAAAAAAATCGAGGTCCACTGGTTGCACTGGTGCCTTCTTCCAATCATTTAAAGAATGTATTTCTATTACATAAACCAAGGAAAAGAGAAACATGGAAACCATTCCCATTCATTGAGGAGCCCTATATAAACCTTACACCAAAATCTAACAAACACATTGCAAGACAGCAAACCACAGACAAATTAATGTAATCATAAAAACGGACTAAAGAACAAAAACAATGTCGTCATTAATTGATGCAGAAAAGGAATTTGGAAAATTTTAAATTATCACAGTAAAAACTCTCAATAAATTCCATATCAAAGGGAAGACTCTCCTCCTGATAAAGGATTTTTACCAAAAACTGACAGATAGCCTCATAATTAAGATGAAAGACAATGCCTTCCCTCGTAAGATCTGGGGTGAAGTAAAGATGTGCTCTCTCACCATTCCTACTAAACCTTTTGTTGGAAGACCTAGCCAGTGCAGTGAGGCCAGAAGCAAAGTCAAAGGCATACATACGTATTGAAGAGAAAAGAAAGCTAAGTTTATCTGTAGGTGACATGACTCCCTGTGTAGAAAAGATCAAAGGAAAGAAATTCCACAAAAACAAACAAATAAAAACTATCTCAAACACTCCAATACTCAAAATTCAAAAATCCTATTTCTACGTACTAGTAATGAACAATTGGAAATAAATAATTCCTTAAATGTTACTTTAGAATAGTATCAAAAATCATTAAAAATTATGAAATCTAACAAAATGTGTGCAAAGTGTTTATTCTGGAAACTAAAA